>CM065119.1:1082500-1245000 GCA_033026305.1 Cirrhinus molitorella
AACTAAGTAATTCCAGCTCGACGTGTTGGTTATGGTTTGGTTTTACCCATTAATAACGTAACGTTACGTTATTATCTTGCTAAGTTACCTATCTTGCTTAATCGCTAGCATCATGTACTGCTAATTCACATGCAAACATTCCAGCTAGGTAACTTAGGCAAAGCCAATATAACGTTAGACAATTATAGACAATCTCTGACTTAGGTAGTTTGTGTAAAATCCTTGTTTCTCAATTAACTATGAATCGGACAATTTAGGGGGCCTTCCCTAATTTATCTGGTTAATTTATAAAAAAAGAATAATTTAGGAGGCATTCCCTGCTAAAACAAAATAGCAATTACGACATGACCTGTAAATTGTCTGATGAATCATATTCTCTGTCCTGAACTAAACTTTCTGTAATATTGCCAAAATTAATTTAAGCCTGCTTTATCCTAAACTATAAAAATAAATAAATGATAAGATACTAAATTGCTTAATCCAGATTACTTTATTCCAGCACGTTATGGACAACTGTCAATTCCACATTAAATTTGGTATATAAGAAATATAAATAATTATCACCAACAGTACAGGTGCAATATTGGCCAAAAAATTGTTGACAGATAGAAATAAATCCCCATTAGTGTACTCAAGTGTTCAGGGCCCTTACAGAGGCCTGGTTGTTCTGATTGGTGCACTGTCAGAGCTTTTTCCTCTTTGACCTATGTGGGCATTTCAGAAAAAGTTAAATGCAGGTTTGGTACAACTAATCCTCTTTCATTTGTTTGTTTCTCAGGTTTTTGTACCCATATATTTCATCACTGAAATATTATATAAATCAAACGGTTCTTTTAAGAGCCAAATTCTTTCCTCCTCCTCTCTCTCTCCCTCTCTTTGTTTTATCTCGCTCCCTTTTTGTATTTGTTTGTACTTTGACTTTATTCATTATTTCTTTAAAAAAAAACATCTACAAATGGCATCTGAGTCATCCAGGCAGTTTAATGAATGGCTGGAAGCAGCAAAAAACATGGCAGATGAGTTGGAAGCCCAAAAAGTAAAAATTTTCACATATTTCTCTATCATGCCATTTACCTAAATGTAAAAAAAAAGAGCTGGGTTCATACTTTCCCCAAATACCGTATCATTTTTTTTATTTTAGTCTTCAAAAAAAGGAAAACAAAAGGGAACTCGAGACTGCATTGTTTCCTGGAGGAAGAGAGACCAGCATGGGAACATCCTACCGCAACGTGTTCAGAAGAATCGATCTGGTTAGTAAAATATACTGTCATCCTCTTGTTCATAAGTGTTTATGCTTTCAGCAATGTCTTCTGTATCATTACATTTTTGTTTGCAGTTAAACCTGCTGGCACTAGGGAGCTTGCAGAAGTTGAGGAGATGCATATAACTGAAAGTTCAGAAGAGGTCCCAAATCTTGGTAAGCATATTATATTGACAGTCTAAATCATGTCATCCTTTTATTTAAATTGAATAATATCACATATTGGCAACTGAAAAGGTAGGTAATTTTCATGATGTATATAAAGTGAAAAAGCCATATAAGAAATTAACTTGCTTTATTAAAATACATTAATGCAACTCTAGTTTTTATAATCATTATTTATTTTTATTTGTTTTTTAGATCAACATCTTCAGAGATTAAAAAATCTACTAAATTCTGTCACTGTCTATGCATCAGAGGAAGTACAAGAGGCACCCAACATGTCTGTATGGGCCAAAAGACAGGTCATGTCTGGAAAAAAATTTAGGGCTGCATTGCTAGATATCCTAAATTGCATGCTGGCTGCAGAGACCGTAAGCCAACATTGCTGTCAACAGTGCAAGGCTGTTGACGCTGTTGTCCGATGTCTGGACTGTAGTCCATCAGGATGTCAGTATTTTTGTTCGACATGTGACTCTGAGATCCACAGTAAAAATGTCTTCCATGACAGAGAAGCTATAATTGATGGATTTTTTAAACCTATTCCACCAACATCCTTAGTGGTGATTGATGAAAATGGCCAATATCAACTTCGCAAACAAGGTTTGTAAATGGAATAGGCTTTAGTCTAGAGGTGGGGACCGTTCATCCTTGAGAACTACAACTATGCTGAGTTTTGCTCCGACCTTGACAAAAACAATCATCTGGCTATAACTTTAGTAATCCTGAAAGAACTTGATTAGCATGTTCAGGTGTGTTTGGTTAGTGTTGGATCTAAACTCTGCAGGGCTGTGGCCCTCCAGGATCATCATTCCCCAACCCTGTTCCTGGAGAGCTACATTACTGCAGATTTCAGCTCCAACCCCAATCAAAATCATCTGAAGCAGCTTAACAAACAAGGTTTGTTCAAAGAATTTAGAAGGTGTCCATGTTTTCATACTGTCCACTACATGTACAGTGGTACAATTTAAATTATTTTCTGCAGTTTCCTTTAATAAATGTGTTGACATTACTGATACTGCTTTCTGAAATTTTCAGTGTGTATGCTTCCAATTCTTCCACCAATGCAAATTTGCTCCTGTGGTCCAAGCAAAGCCTTCACAGTTATCCCAGGAATGCAGACTGTCTTGGTGACTATCAATGGTATGTCTTGTCAGTTCTTTCTACATTCTACAACCCAGGAAACGGTGTTGTCACAATACTGGAATTTCTAACTTCAATGTGATACCTTGAAAAGTATTGATATTCGATACCATTTTCAATACCACAGGGAAAAAAATTGCTACATATATTTTTTTGTCCATACATTAAACTCTACGATACATTTATATGATGACCGATTTTATATTATATACATTTCTATATTTGCTCACTCAATGTATTTGTATGTATATAAAGGGGTCATTTTGTTGCAGTAGTTTAAACAACGCACATAGCTTGATTTCAAACTTCAAATTGAAGTGAAACAAAAGAGAGAGGAGTAAACAGTAAAAAAAAATAATGACTGGCTTCTCCTGTATGATTTCATGAGTTCCTTCAGACCATAGATCTGGACATGCATTAGGCTGAGGTTCTAGAATGTTGGACCTCCTTACTAAACTTTTTTTCACAAATTGATCATAGAAATGAAAATAAACAACAAGAATAACAGTTCTTTTTTGTAGTTTTAAGTGCAACCATAATCAAAACACTCTCATTATTCAAAGTGCAAACAGAGACCAAAATTTTCTTCAAACATGATACAGAATTAAGAGATAATTAAAACTACACATCCTATGGTTCGTACTAATATAGTCTGATACTGTCTAATACTCAGCCTTTTAACCACATTTTTGTTTTTAGGCACATACAACCTGCGCTTGCCTAGTATTTGCTGTCCATTTTGTTCTACCAAATGGACTCCTGGGATTAGAGACTTGCTTGAATATAAATTCTGGCCAGCAACCACTAGCTGCCAAATGTTGTTCAAGTTTGATGTGTTCACATCATTTGAGCAGATGAAATTGGCTAGCCCAGCTTTATCCCAGCAAGGATAAATACAAAATAAATACAAAAAGAATTAATAATAATAACAATAACAATAACAACAACAACAACAATAATAATAAAAATGAAACGGTGACAACTGCAATTAAAGGTTTAATAAAGTGAAATTCAAGACATGTTTAAATCTCCGTAAATCTAAACGTAAGAAACTTAAGAAATGTAATTTCTGTCTTGTTGGCTTGGTATAAATCCGAACCTAAAATATCACTAAAATAACGAATAACACTAAAAGTCAAAATCTGAATTCAGTCTCTGCAACTGTGAGGCATCAACAATACAACTTAAAAAAATATTACATGATAACACACACATCTTCAGGATGAATATTCAACTTTGAATATTTTCCTGTGGCTCCCAGGAGTTTTTCCACTTTGTGCCACTGTAAGACAGACAGGAAGACAAAAAAAAGCATTAATCATATTGTTAATTACTGTTAGAATAAAAATCTTGACACTGAGCTATTAGACATGTAGTTTTCAAGTGTGCATGTATTCGTATATATATATATATATATATATATATGCATTCCTGTATGTATGTATATATATATATATATATATATATATATATATTATGTCATTTGTGTATTATGTAATTTAGTCGTTTGACATTGTACTAAGAATGTGTCAGACAGTAACACATTTTTCACAGATTTGGTTCCGTGTTCAGAATAAATTTCATTAAAGACATATCTTTTCAGCCAAGCATACTCATAATGCATCACATAACCCTTTGCTACAGTACATCTCATCTATTTCACATCATTAGCTTTTGACTACTAATATTATTAATGGCTGCTACGCTAATTTTCTTTTTGTCTCCACCTCGGGATGCACATCTAGGGACTGAGCCTCTCCAGCTGACCCCATGAGGAGATGACCTTCCTGCGTTGACGTCGAAGACAACACAAACTTCCCTATTACAGAATTAATATTCTTAATTGCTAACTTTCTTGAATTGTAATTTGTCCTGTAATGTAATAACATGCTCATTTGTAAAGCTGCTTTGGAACAATAGTCATTGTAAAACGCGCTATACAAATAAACTTTAATTGAATTGAAAATTCTTGTTCAAGACAACAAAATTCTAACGCAATTCTCAACACAGACATGATAAAAAAGTAAGTGATTCGTGGTTATTATATTTTAGCCATAAATTTAATTTTATTCGTTATTCAATACACTACACTGCCCAAACATAATTTGAATTTTGTGACTTGCTTGACAATCAGACTGATCAAACTGCAATTGTAGTTTAAGCTGAATAAATGTTTATAAAATGTTTATGTATATCTAGTGTTAATATAAAAAATGTTGATGCACAGTTTATATAAATGTTTATTCTGTTCTGTCGATTAACTACAGTAAACTTCAGATAACATACATACCATCCAGAGCAAGGATGCCACTGCACCAAAACCTCCGCATGGCCCTTAAAAAAACAAACAAACAAACAAACAAACAAACAGAAAGAAACTTGGTAAAATGAATTACATTTCATTTTCATTTCAGGTAGGGTCTACGATTTTTCAAAAATGCTTTAGAAAACTGAGCGGGGCCAAATGGACGGGTACCCAAACAAACTTGTAGCCAATCAGCAGTTGAGATCTCAAAATGGGGCGTGTTTGTTTTGGTGATTTCAAATGTCAACATTGGCTTCCAGAAATCGTAGACCCTACCTTTAATGAATTATCAATATATTATCATTAATGAAGAAGCAAATGTATTGACTACATAATTACAATACATAATTAATTACAACATACATAATATCAAATTAGTATTGTTATTGTAATTTTTTTTTATTTTATTTTTTTTTTACATTTTTTAACTTTAAATGTTTTTTTAAACAAACCATCCTGATTCTTTTCCTCAAAATTTTCTTGTAGGGGAAATTGGTGGAGTCTTTATGAATGGGGCATTCTGAAACAAATTAAAATATGGTTATAATTTGTAATAGACATAAATAAAATAAAAAGTTCATCAGACATCTAAACATTTCCATGAGGGTCTTGGATAAGGAGTAATTTAAAAAGGAAACTGAGAATTGAAAATCAACTGAACAGGACCCTTTTCACTGATGTTACAGTAACACATGGAAATTACCATAACACAACACACTTGTGTGTTTTTGTCATAATTAGTTTTATATTGTTCTTGTTAGGAGGCCCAATGCTCACATGTCCTTGATAACACTGGTTACTGTGATTTTTTTTTACCTCTACATAAATCTTAGATTCATGTTTTTTAAACACTGGTAGAACATTCAGTTTCACGTCATGTTTCATGGTTTGTATGAACATAAGGGATGATCATAGCAACACTATTTTTTACATTGTCATTGTTTATAAAACAATGAAAAAGGCCCTGTTCATTCAAGTGACTAAAACCTTTTCACACCGCAAAAACTAAGAACTCTTTCGATCCATATATCAAAACAGAACCACAAATCAACAAATCCATATATACCTGAAGGTGCTGCTTTCCACTTTAATTGTCTTCTTTTTCCTAAGGAAGATACTGAGTCTGGACTGTCTTGCTCAGTGGACACAGTGAGTTTAGGAGTGAGTTTAGAAGAGGCAGAAAGGGTAGAGGATGGTGGCAGAGGAGAAGCCAGGGAAAAAGATGTAGGACTGGCTTGAGAAAAAGATGTAGGATTGGCTTGAGAAACTTTGAATACAGGCTTAGTCAGTGGGGAGACTGGAGGAGCAATAGATAATGACATAGGTGAGGGCAAGGAGGTCATGAAAGAAATAGGAGAAGCCAAGGAGGAAGATGCAGAAGGAAGTAAAAGAGTTTCAGACTCAGGGGGGAGCAGAGGTGTTGACTCTGCTGCCGGGTCGACTGTGTTGTCCAGTGGTGCTGGAGTCTCTCCCATGCTGTTTGCTGCTTTATCTGCAATAGCCACAGTTGGAAAAAAATTAATTGTGATTTGAACCTAATAATCTGATGTAATCAATACATTTAAAACTAATATTTGTAAACACTGAAATACACTATGCAACTTTTAAACATTGTACACATCTTATATATAACTAAATGAAAAAGATATGTTGCAAAAATTATGTCTAAAATTATCAAACATATTTGATATCCTACATTTGGATGGAATCACTGGTAGAAGCTAAGCTACAAAAAAATAAATTAAAAAGGCCGGCTCTAACTTTCAGCAATTTGCATCAATACGTGACATGAAACTGAATGACCAACTATATAACTGCCATGTTGCAGTTCATACACTAAGCTCATTTTATTATAGTATAAAATAGTGCAGAATAAATTTAAGTACCAATAATCTATGGAAAAAAATCAAAAAGTAAACATATATTGCATGTTGGGCTGGACAATAATTCTATATCAAAATATATCCCAGCATAATTTTTTTCCAATAATGGTGATCTGATTTTAAACACAATTCACATATTTCAATATAGCCTACAGCATAGGTCTCAAACTCAATTCCTGGAGGGCCGCAGCTCTGCACAGTTTAGCTCCAACCCTAATCAAACACACCTGATCCAGCTAATCAAGCTCTACTAGCAACTAGAAACTTCCAAGCAGGTGTGAGTTGGAGCTGGAATTGAGTTTGAGACCACTGGCCTACAGAGTTTGTCACTGACTGACTTTCAGGGCACAGCTGTCAGAAAGGGCAGACAACAGCAACAGTAGCATTGCTGAGCACACACACACAAATTACACCCACACAGCTGAACAAACAAGTAAGGATTTTGTAGCATTTATAGTGCTAATCAATGATAATATAATGTGTGGTTGCAAGTACAGATCTCATGTTTTTTCATGGTTTATTGTTAAGCTGCTAAGTTGTCAAATGTTAAAATAATCAGTATATAACCTGATTGATTCTTTACTTGTGTCCTTAAAGTCAATGCTGTTTATTTTGTCTATTGAAAGGGTGTAACTTATTTTATATATATAAAAATATAAATAAAAATATAGCTGTATCAAGTGATCACAGTGCCAAGGGGGCTAACATAAGTTACATGGTAAAGATTGTGAAAGTGACTCGACTGTGGATTGAGATATGCAAAGGCTAACAGTTAATATCACTGTCTCTGAAATCTGCACACAGTTGAATTATTTAACCAAAATCAAGACTGAATATGGGACTATATGATCCTGTCCTGCATCAGAAAACGGTCCAGACTGGTATATCCTTAAAAGCTGCTGGACTTGATTATTTGTATATTACTTGTATATGTTCTACGATATATAGCCTACTTCATGAAAGAAAGTTCTGTAGTTCTGTCTGAAGTTAAGTGCAAGACAAAGGTAAGCACATTATTGTTTTCGTACAGTATATATAAACAAATTACACAGTTTTGACTGTCATGATGTGTGCATGAATGAGTGTAAAATACCTGCTAATTATTACATTTATTTATAAAGTTCATTTTGGCATTTAAATTGCCTTATTCTGACAGTTGACACTGAAGTGCATGTGTTGGTTAATTGATTGCCATTTTGACAGTGTCATTTTATGCATTTCTGGTAATTCTCTTTAATGTATTTGCTCTGATTTAATCAGTTTCCCTGGGAAATTATCTATTTTCATATTTTTATGGTCATGATTATTTTGTTTAAGGAGTTAAAAATGGAACTTATGGACCTTGATTGAAATGTAAATAAAGCTATACAGTATTTTTTGTCAGATAATGTTTTGGGCGTTTTTTTTTTTTTTCTCCATATCATGGACTTGAATTGACCCCAGAAGGTTGAAGGTTAAAAATACAGTTTCAGTGAAGCTTCAAAGGACTCCCAGACAATGAATAAGGGGTCTCATCTAGCGAAATGATCGGTCATTTAAAAAAAAAATTCAAACATAAGTTTTATAAACGCAAATGTGCAGCTTGTTCATTTACCATCTCCTGCGCAAATTCGATGCGGCAGACGTGTCTAATGGTGCTTTTCCACTGTGTGGTACGGCTCGGCTCGGTACGGATCAGTTCAGCTCAGTATGGTACGGCTCGGTTCGCTTTGCTTTTCCAGTGAAGTTTTGTACCTCTTATTGTATGCAATGGAAAAGCCCCCAAAAGTGAATCATACTGAGCCGAACTGTACCATGCAGTGGAAAAGTGCCATAAAAGAATGCAGAAGTACTGTTTGACTTGGCGTTCAACTAAATGATACTTCTGCATGCTTTAAGCCATGTCTGTCACGTCAAATCTGTGCAGTATGTGGTAAATGAATGCAGCAGAGCAAGCCGTGCATTTGCGTTTATAAAACATTTATTTTTTTCTAAAATGACTGATCGTTTCCTTAGATGAGATCCTTATTCATTGTCTGGTATGGTTTATAGTTCTTTAAGCTGCACTGAAACTGTGTTTTTAACCTTCAACCGTCTGAGCACCATTGAACTCTATGAAAATGAGAAAAAACCCTGGCATGTTTTCATCCAAAAAACTTTTCTTTTTGACTGAAGAAAAAGTGCATACACATCTTATCATGAAATTTTAATTTGAATGTGGACTAATCCTTTAAATCCCTTGATGTTTCTTTTTTGTACAGTGAATGATGTTATTTTACCTCACTGAAGTTTGTAACCCTAATGAAGACAAATAAAAGGTGTACATTATTTTTTCCATTTTAATTCTAAAATAGTATGTAGTTTCATAGGAGGAGGTTTCATTGACTTGGAAAACACATTTTTCAAAAGTTTGTAAGTACAGACATCCATTGTGGGCATTCTTGGCAGTTTTTCTGAGGCTTTTTTAAAAGAAATAGACCGTGATATAAATTTAGGCTAAATTGTCCAAGCCTAATGTAATGTATTTGGCCATTTTACCATTACAGGGGAGCAAAGGTGTTGACACTGCTGCCGGGTCTTCTGTGTCGTCCAGTGGTGGAGTCTCTGTCTGTGTGCTGTTTGGAGTCTCTCCTATGCTGTTTGCTGCTTTATCTGTAATAGCCACTGTTGCAAGAAACGTAAGAGAACAATAATAATTTAACAATAATTAATAAATAGAGTGTTGCTATTCTTTAAGTCTTCTTTTGGGTTGTAAGTAATATCAATTTGACATTGTCAAAGTAATACATGTCGGGGCTCTAGATTTTGTTTGCAATTTGACATAAAAAGGAGGCTTCAAGTTTACTGCTGTTTCTCATATCAATCAAGTATGCACTAATAAACAATGAAATATGTGAAAATATAGCATGCACATTTTTGTTTATTACCATTCAGAAGACTTTCGTACAACCTCTTTATCGTGACAAATGCATCCTGAGCATCTTCTGTGTCCATCTTCCACGGACAGAAGCACTCGGCAGAAAAACCATTTGAGGTCCTCTTGGCAAGGAGAAGGACTGGATACCTTTCTAAAAGATCCCATTTGTGGAGCTGGAATAAAAATGAGACTGAAATTTGGATAAATAGTTCAGAGTACTGAAAAACTTGATTCATGCATTAAATACTTAATGCACTGAAAGCCAGATTAAGCCAGCTTAATAGTAATATTCAAAAACAAAAATAAAAAAAACTTAGAAAAACACACACACACACATTCTTGAAAATTTCAATTAGAATTCACTGTGCGATAAGACATACAAAAAATGTTTATATTAGGGCTGTCAAATAAAATAACAACACACACGAGATGAACTCTGCAGGACAGTGGCCCTCCAGGAATCCGTTTGCACACCCCTGTTCTATTTGATATTTTTTTTACATTTTACTTTCTAATGTTAAGCACAAACTTCTCATTTTGTATTATTCATAAGCCCTGAGTACAGTGGAAAATATTGACTGAACATTTAATGCTTCAGTCAGTGTACATGGTAAAGAAAGAACTGTTGAAATGTATACATATAGAAATTCATGCATGAAGTAAAGAACATAAATTACTTACCTACTATTTTATGATAAAGGTCTAAAAGACAAACCTACCAGCAGATTGGTTGAATCATAAACTTTGTTTACACTGCAGTTTTTTTTTTGACGATCCTTCCAGTCTTGGGAAATCAGTTTCTTTTTTTCTTCAAGCTTTCGCTTATATGGCTGCTTGGCACTACAGTGTAAACATGTTTTACTTGCTACTCCAATTTTTTTACAGCATATGTTGCAATCCTTTAGAGTAGGCATCTGGAAAAATAAAAATATACAATAATTAGATTACTGCATACTGTGTTAAGAGCGGGATAAGAAATATTTTTTTCATCGTTACTATGTTGATGAGAGTCACAGTCTCAAAAAATATTGCCACCATAGTGACCTAATTTTAAAAGCTTATTTTTTTTAATGCAACTGTATAATGCTACAGTACAGTAGAATTCTTAACATTTAAATTACTATAAATCTATTTAATAATTCTTAAATTCATTTTAATTTCTGCAGAAATTGGATACATTTTAATGGGAGATAATGAGTCGGTTTGTGTTTTTACTAGTTGATTAAAATATGGTTTAAATAAACACATTTTTTATTAAGCTATACTAACTAAAATATTGATATTCTTTGAAAAACAATCAAACATATACACATATACACTACTGTGCAAAAGTCTTAGGCCTCCATTAGATGTTATTTTTGCTGTGGTTTTATACCTTATATAATTAAATCTTTTTATTAGAATACAACCAGAATATACAGGAACTTTTTAAGAAATATAAAAAAAATGGAATAGAATAGGACTGAAAAGCCAAGAAAACTTTTAAAAGTTTTCCAATTAATATTGTTCCTGTTATTTATATACACTGTTATCTTTACACTGCTTATTGTTATTCTGCTAATTCTGAAGAACATTTTTCCTTTGTTGCTTTTATCAGTGACAGTAGATATCTATTCCATATCTATATATTCCAATTACATTATTTGAAATAAGTTATTACAACCATTTTATTTAAAATGTTCATGCGTATTATTACTAATAATAGTAATATCCTAGTTGTTATTATGATTGCATTTTTTATTGCACAATTATAGATAAAATGTAAATAATTTTATATTTTTGTTAAATATGCTATATATGAATCAATATGAATAAGTGCTTTCATGATAGAGTCAGATGTGTGGACTTTTTACATGGTCCCTTACCAAAACATTACAATTTCCAATTAATATCACACTAAATGCTAACTTTACAATGCTGATGTGTTCTGCTAACATTATTTGACCGTCAAACATGTTAGAATTTTTAATTATTTGGAAAAAACGCCCGTATTTAACACGAGAACCATAATGCTGAATAAGTTAACTTAGACGACAGAATTCTAGGCCTATATAACTTACTTGTCCAATCGAGCTCTTTCGAAAATGTATTGTGACGACGGATATTAATAAAGCCAAGTTTAATGTCACTTATGATGTTCACGATGGCTAACTTTTCCAATTAGCCTACGAGGAAATTTTATAATGTCCTAAAGTTTTCCCAAGTAACGTAAATTTACAGCTAAATACCACAAACGAAGGTGGAACAAAACAAACGCACTTAATGTATATTATTTTATTCTCACATTTACATTATCAAGGTTCGCCGATAGCTTACCTGTAATTAGCTTCTATTATCCTTATAATCCACAATGCATCCAGGCGAATATGTGTGGCATATTTCCAGCCGCCTTTAGGGGCGCTATTTTCAGGGACGCGCCACTGGGTCGTATTTGAGGAACGTTGCAAACGACCCATACCGTCGTATGGGTTGGAGGACTTGTTGCTTCCCTGACAAGCTCTCGTTTATGAACGGGAATAGCATCTGGAGTGCGGGAGACAGAGCGGGCGCGGGCGCATCAGGCGCGATCATCAATTTCAAAGCAAGCTGGCGCCACGGTCCTGACCGACTTTTTTTCTCGAAATTTAACGACTTTTTTCTTGAAATTTAACGACTTTTTTCTCGAAATATAACGACTTTTTTCTCGAAATTTAACGACTTTTTTCCTCGAAATCTAACGACTTTTTTCTCGAAATTTAACGACTTTTTCCCTCGAAATTTAACGACTTTTTTCTCGAAATTTAACGACTTTTTTCCTCGAAATTTAACGACATTTTTTCTCGCAATTTAACGAGATTAATCTCAACATTTGATCTCGTCTTTTTTCTCGCAATTTAACGACTTTTTTCTCGAAATTTAACGAGTTTAATCTTAACATTTAATCTCGACTTTT
Source organism: Cirrhinus molitorella (assembly GCA_033026305.1). Classification (NCBI taxonomy): domain Eukaryota; kingdom Metazoa; phylum Chordata; class Actinopteri; order Cypriniformes; family Cyprinidae; genus Cirrhinus; species Cirrhinus molitorella. Next base: position 1,095,080 of record CM065119.1, read on the forward strand.
TTCTCGCAATTTAACGATTTTAATCTCAACATTTAATCTCGACTTTTTTCTCACAATTTAACGACTTTTTTTCTCGCAATTTAACGAGTTTAATCTCAACATTTAATCTCGACTTTTTTCTCACAATTTAACGACTTTTTTTCTCGCAATTTAACGAGTTTAATCTCAACATTTAATCTCGACTTTCTTCTCGCAATTTAACGACTTTTTTTCTCGCAATTTAACGATTTTAATCTCAACATTTAATCTCGACTTTTTTCTCGAAATTTAATGACTTTAATCTCGAGATTTTATTTATTTTTTTATTGTGTGGCCCTAATCCTCTTCCGTAAGAAGGCATGGGGAAAAAAAAAAAAATATCAAAAGTCATAAAAATGAATAATGAATGAATGAATGAGGCATTTATATAGCGCTTTATTGTGTATTGCCGTACACCCAAAGCGCTTTACAATCAAGTGGGGATCTCTCTTCAACCACCACCAAAATAAAATAGAAAAATCAATAAATAAAATTAATAAATAATAATAAAAATAAAAATAGAATAAAATCTCAAGAAGTCATCGAAATGAAAATATCGAAAAGTCATGGAATGAATCAAATCTAAATGATTTCATAAATCATGACAATAAGAAATGGACGTTTCTATAATATGGACATACCTTTTTCTTTCTAAAATCAGCAGATGAACTGAAAATAGTTAATTTTACAACATGCAGATGGTTTCAGAACTACCAAATAGGAGCTAAAAAAATGACTAACAATTTAACATTTAACATTTCTTAAAGAATTAAAAACTAACAATCAGCATTAAAAAAAATAACTAATGCATGAAGGATATAAAAATATGCGTTTGATTGAATTAAAACTCCATTGCTTAGACAGATTACTGAGTAATGTTTTCTTTTTTTTAATATTATAAACGTATAAATCATAGGGACTATGGAAACTTGAATTTGAATATAATAAAGTTTAGTTTAATGCAATGTTTATTTTTGGCCCACGGTCCTCGTTCAAGTTTGTTTTGGGCACCTCTGCTGTAATGGCAGAAGAAAGCTGTGGGAAAAACAAACTTTACAGCTGTTTCTCTCAGAGCCTGATAAATTGATGCATTTTTTAAAGAAAGATGGCGATGGAGACGTCAGATGGATTCATATATTTAAAGTGGAAATCGGTGTACTAAATTATGCAAATTTGACTGAATGCTTCAGTTTCACTTTGTGTGGTCTTTGGGGTCTTTTTGACCCGCAAATGATGTTTGTTAAAATTTTACTAAATATTGTCGTTGTATAAATGCTATGGAAATTGGTCAGTCAACACTATCTAGATCTACCAATAATAATAAAAGAAAACTGGAATTATATCTTGATTTTATGTTAGTGTGGAAAAGAAAAAGTCACACTCATGGTTGTATAAAAATGCACAAAAATCATCCGCAAAATTAGAAACAACGCAAAACACACAGACAGAAACTAAGTGGCGCACTTCCAACAATGCAAAAAACATCCACAATTGAAAACAGATTAGACCACCAATTATTCTTCCTAGTTGTTAATTTTTTTTCCCCGATTTACTATTTAATTTGTTCCTGCTTTATTTGCTCGTTTGTTGTTGCATTCGTATGTTCATGCCGTGTATTATCAGTACTCAATATGCAATATAACCGATTTTGTTTCAGTACAAAGCATGCTAAACTTTGACAAAAAGTAATTTTTATTGTTAGAATTGTGATTTCATAAGATGTAGATATCTTTCAGTTGGTCAAATAGCAAATAGTGCAGGCATCTGCTGATAAGTCATCATTTTTTATTTTAAAACTGCATTTTCCAAAAGATGGGAAAAAAAACGAAAGTTAGAAACGTGGGTCTTTTATGAAAAGAATTGTACATCAAAAGCTGTTTTTGCATAGAAACCTATAGAAATATATTTATTTATTAATTTATATACATATCATAAATCCTCTGAAAACTGCACAAATGTGACCCTGGACCACAAAACCAGTCTCGTGTCAATTTTTCAAAATTGAGATTTATACATCATCTGAAAGCTGAATAAATATGTTTTCCATTGATGTATGGTTTGTTAGGATCAGACAATATTTGGCAGAGACACAACTATTTGAAAATCTACAATCTGAGGGTGCAAAAAAATCTAAATCTTGAGAAAATTGCCTTTAAAGTTGTCTAAATGAAGTTCTTAGCAATGCATATTACTAATCAAAAATTTTTTTGATACATTTATGGTAGGAAATTTAAAAATATCATCATGGAACATGATCTTAATATCCTAATGATTTTTGGCATACAAGAAAAATTGATAATTTTGACCCATACAATGTATTTTTGGCTGTGGCTACAAACATACCCCAGCGACTGGTTTTGTGCTCCAGGGACACAGATGTGGTGTAAAAACATTAACAAACAGGAAAATGTTGGTCATTTCACCCCTGTAGTCACAACGAACAGGATTTTTCATTAGAAATGCAAATGGATAGCAATTTTAGGTTTTGGAGTTCAAATACCCTGCAAAGTTTTCTCTTTATTCAATTTGCACAAAAGACTGCATGACATGTCACTTTTAGTAGCATGCATTACACAGATCTGTGCTCTACAATAAAGTAACCTCACATTGTTTGTATGTATAGAAGGCATAAAATATTAATGATGAGGAATGCCATGACCCTAAGAAACACTATCCTCTCGGCTCTCGATCTTTTCCGACATGATTTTGACACAGGCTTGGACTTCTCCAGCGATGTGGTTGTAATCGTTGCAGAGCGGGTTCAGGACAGAGATGGCATCTTCCACTAGCTGTGTGTGGTTTGTTTGCTGGCTCCCTCGTTCACCCAGAAGCTTAGTGATACTTTTGCTGCTCTTCACTAGATCTCCCAGTTTTAAAGACAGAACGGGCAAATCAAGCTCCTCGGTTGGAGGCTTTACAATCTCTAAATCGCTTTTTGCCAGCTGAATAGCGACTAGAGGAAGTAAGATATTTCCAAAGACTCCAAATTTGTCTGCGTAAAGGTTCTTTATCGCTTCAGCCTTGTCTTTCAGCGGCACCCCTGTGAAGGCAATCTTATCATAAATATCAGGTTCAATGATCCCACGTATTTTCTTTTCCTCACTTTTGGAAAGTTCAAGAATGATGCTCATCGCTTCTCTAACTATGGCGCAGTTCTCCTTAATACTTTTGCCTTCATCTGCAGAGATTAGGCTGTAGTTTTCTCCAAAGTGAGTGTTGATTATGTTCAGCATTATGTTCAGATTATGTACTTTTACTAGTAAAGTAACGCATTACTTTTTTTATTTCCAAGAAAATACCCGATGTATTTAATACTGGGATTAAATACATAAAGAAAACAAAAAGTAACTGGCGTTACTTTTTTGAAAAAGTAACTTTTTTCAAAAAAGTAACGCCAGTTACTTTTTGTTTTCTTTATGTATTTAATCCCAGTTGTGACCCAGGACCACAAAACCAGTCATAAGTGTAATTTTTTCAAAATTGAGATTTATATATCATCTGAAAGTTGAATAAATAAGCTTTCCATTGATGCATGGTTGTTAGGATCGGACAATATTTGGCTGAGATACACCCATTTGAAGTCTGGAATCTGAGGGTGCCAAAAAAAAAATATTGAGAAAATCGCCTTTAAAGTTGTCCAAACTAAGTGCTTCGCAATTAATATTACTTATCAAAAATTAAGTTTTGATACATTTGTGGTTCGAAATTTTTTAAAAAATCTTAATGGAACATGATTTTTGCTTACTAAAAATATCCTAATGATTGCTACAAATTGACCCCAGCGACTTAAGACTGGTTTTGTGCTCCAGGGTTACATTTTATTAACCAATGACTTTGCTGCTGGCCTTTGTTGATCCAATTCTACCGTACACTGCAAAAATACTTTTCTTACTTAGATTTTTTGTCTTGTTTTCAGCCAAAATATATAAAAAAAAAATTTTATAAAATTAGAAAATTTTCTAGACAAGTAAATAACTATTTTCTTGTTTCCACAAAAAAAGCAAGTCAAATTTTAAGTTTTTGCTCAGAACAAGCAAAATAATCTGCCAATGGGGTAAGAAAAAAAAATCTTATTTCAAACAGAAAACAAGATTATTATTGCTTACCCCATTGGGAGATTTATTTTGCTTGTTTTAAGCAAAAACACACTTAATTTTGACTTGTTTTCAGAAAAAAACAAGACAATACTTTTGACTTGTCTACAAAATCCTTCTTGATTTAAGAATTTTTAGATATTTTGGCTGGATCCAAGACACAAAATCTAAATAAGACAAGCATTTTTTTTCCAGTGTACTAATAAGCAAAACTTACTGTATATTAACTAACATTTGTGTTTTTTTGTTCTCATTGCTAAAGAGTGTTAAACTTTCTTTTCCTACTGTTCTACTGTACAGACGGGAATTTTCTTTAGCCTTAGGTTTATTCACTTCATTTCATTTTGGTGTGAAAGGGCTTTTACATTTGCTTAGAATCAATCTTTTTATATTAAAAACAAACAAGCAAGCCCTGCCCAGATTTAAAAAGTAATGCAAAAGTAAGTAACGTAAATGGTTACATTTTTAGGGAGTAACGCAATATTGTGACGCATAACTTTCCATAAAAAAGTATGATGCCTGATACCCATCTGAAGGTTGAATCTGGCTGACATCCCAAATCTACATTTCAGTGAGCAGCTACTGTTAGCATCAGTCTCCTGATGGCATTATTAAAAACAAGTTTTAAATGCAACAAAAAGTTAAAGAAAGCTTCACAGTTGTCTATGTCTTTTGTAGATGTCTAAAATTTAATCTGAAATCAGAATCCGAATAGTCAAGGATATGTTTTAGCTACGTATTTGATGCTATAATGATTGACAGCTTCTCTGAGTGAAGTAGTCACCGAGGCACCAGCAGACTTTTGGGGGGGATTTTCGAGAGGAGATCATTTTCCAAAACTGAAGATGAGGAATCATGTGGTTTTGACACACTCAGAATGTTCTTCTTTAATAAAAAAGACAATGTTTGAAACCATGGGAGTTGAGATTTATTTCCAACTGGTTCAGAGCATTTTTCCTCCATTTCATGTGTCAAATAATGCCATCCATCTTAAATCCATGTATTGCTGCATGCAAATCAAAGTTATTTACATGCAATTTTCAATTACAGCAAATATTTTTGTCAGAAAGAAAGAAACTGGAAAGATTAGTATGGATAACATACTGGTGGTCAGTACACAAATCAAGGACTTGAGTAAAAGTACAGATATGCATAATAAAATATTACTCCAGTAAAAGTACTCCTTTTTCAATTTTACTTGAGTGAAAGTACAAAAGTACTACATTTTATATGTACTTAAGTAAAAAAGTACAGCTATATTTATTGTGCAATTTTATATGGGATACTTGATTAAATTTTATATTAGCTGTATAATCCTACTGCTTAAAATACCAAAATAACCACTACGTGGAGTCAAGATCAATTTTTGTTGCTGACATGAACTACATTGATGAGAGTGATGTAGTAATGTTCACTGTGAAGCGCACACTGTCAGGGATCTGAGAGAAAACAGATCTGTACATCAAATTTTCACCGGTAAGAAAAAAAAGTGTTTCAAACTTGTTTTGCAGAACATCACAGTTATATGATATTAGGATGAGGCCTGAAGTTAGGAAGAACATTTTAAGAATATAATTATATTTTTATAATGATAAAAATGGCATCACTTCCCACTTTGATAATCACTGTAGTGACCATGTTCTGAACATCACATCCATTTATTTTCCCTCAGTTGCAATCTATCTAGGTGGTTGAAAAAAATATTTGAACTTTATATCTAAAAATTACCTCAACTAAGCACCAGCAAGCTTGTTAGATAGATATAGCACTAGCTAACAATATTTACTTATTTTCAGTATGGTTATTATTAAACATATCTGTCTACTAATAGTTGATCCAAACGATAATGTTGATAAACAATCTAAAAACAGATGTCACCCAGGGCTGGGCTAAAAGCGTTGAACGTTGCAGCAGCAGGAAAATATGAACGTGCATGAGTTTTTTTGTTTGTTTGTTTGTTTTGGTTTGTTTTTTACCAAAAACATAGAGACACCTTTACAGCAGATGTAGTTCACAAACAAGTGGCCGTTTTGACCTAAATATGATTTTCATTTACAATAATCCTAAAATTCGACATTTCCAATTCGTGAATGAATCGCTTGGTGCGATTTGCGAACTATTTTAACAGGTTCGTTGAAAAGAACCAGTTTGTTCATGAATCAGACACCTCTTCTGCATCTCGGAGCGCGTGATATATTATAAGGAGTAATGACATGTTTTATGAAATGCAGTTAAGTAAAAAGCACAATCTTATGCTTTCTAATGTAGTGAAGTAAAAGTTGCTCAAAATAAAGCCACTCCAGTAAATACTTGAAAAATGTACTTAAGTACAGTAACGAATTACAACTATTTCGTTACTGACCACCACTGCACTTAAGACAAAACTTGACTTCGTAGATGGCCTCCTGGTATTCTTTAGATGCCGGTCTGAATGTTTTCAACACCTTGTCATACTCTGCCAGGGCCACCTCGAGTTTGTCACGCTCAACAGCCCCTGCAATGGCTGAAATAATCAAATCAACCACCAACCCGAGCAAAACAGAGACAACCATCCCACCTAGACTTATCCCAATTTTATACCATACAGATGTTATGTTTTTCAGAATTTCAGTTTTTTTCATTAGATATGCCACTAAAACAAAAGCTGAAATCTGGCAAACTGCTCCAATAGCACCCTTAACACCAGCTGGAATATTTTTGAAGCCGTGGAGAGGAATCTTTTGTAGATGCTCATACAAGGTCGGATCCAGCTTCTCCTTTAGCTCCTTGTCAACCTGCTCCACTTTTGCTTGGATCTGATTCACACGTTCAATCATCACATCACAGTTCTCCTTGACGGTGGCTTTCTCGTTCAGGGTGATTGGTCTGAAGGAAGAACCCAAGTTCTTATTGACAATCTCAGTGAGACTGTTGGTGGCTTCGAAGTTGCTTTTCATCAGCTCAATAAGCTCTTGACTTTTGCGGATAAGCTTCTCCCTTCTTTCAGGATTCCCAGGGAAGAGCACATCACTCAAAGACATTTTCCTTTATGTTAGAGTCTGGAAATAAGACAGAAACAATAACATGAGAACACTAGGATTACACAAACACTGATTTACATGACAGACTTGAACAAGCTAAAGTCCAATATATTGTGTGAGGGAGTTTGTGTTTGTGTATGTCATTGTGTGAGATAAGTAATGCATAAATAAAAATAATTGTTAACATAACATAAATATAAATAATTAAATAACATAACATAACATAAATAATTGTTCTTTTTAATAGGTTCACTTCAGCGCTGCAAAGTGGTCGCTATGGGAACATATTCGGTGTGATGAATGTCTTAACTATGTCTCTTTAGTGCTGCACTCCAGGAAGTGGATTATCTGTTGCCTGTACATAGGAAAGCCTTTTTGTTGTGTTCTTTGCTACTTTTTAAAAACAGTTTTCACTCCAGCATGAGCTACAGAAAAAATGCATAAATTCAGATCCAGTTCATTGCAGGAGGAGACACTAGTGAGGTGCATGCAACACTGAGATAGCCTGCGTTTAAAAGATTTGCGCCCAAAGCCTGCCTCCGTCCTGAGGAATGGAGGACTCGTGTCTAACCCGAGGCGCTGACAGTGGCTTTCTCGTTCAGGGTGATTGGGCTGAAAGATAAATTCAAGTGCTTATTGACAGTCTCAAAGAGACTGTTGGTTGCTTCAAAGTTGCTTTTCATCTGCTCAATAAGCTCTTGAATTTTGCAGATCATCTTTTCCCTTTTTCAGGATTTCTATGGAAGAACGAATCACTCCAAAGCCTCTTTCACACTGCATGTTGATTCCGGAACATTGCCGAAAAACTAAAGCGGAGTGCCTTCTGTGTGGATGCAAACACATCCAACGAGCGCTGTGTGAACAAAAGCCAGAACCAATGGCACAAAGGCTGTGTAGAAGTGACGACGCACGTTATTGTGTGACTCATTTACTGGATGTTTGGAAGGCAGATCTTCTTACTATCCGCGCTGAAGCAGAGATCATTCGCCAGTTTAGTGTAACCATACGCGTCGCATTAAAGCCTAATGTTCTAATGTCACGTGTCTTTGCGGGATCTGTGTAAACATGCGCACAGATTACAGAAAATCACTGGCAGTGGGAATGAACCAAAATCAAATGATCCCAGGACAATTCCTGGAATGCATTACCTGTGTATTTTCTGGAATCTCTGTGTGAAAGAGGCTCAAGACATTTTCCTTTATGTTAGTCTTGAGATGACCGCTTGCAAGCCAGAGCACATTGTTACGCTGGCATTGTGTCGTTTTACATTCCTTTTATTTCTCCTCTGTCACCTCTTAGGATGATGCTACTGGCTGATGTGGTTGTCTCATATCATTATCATGAGGACGTATGTTGCAGGGGAAAATAAAAGGTCAATGTCAATCGGAAGCAAGTGGAGGGGAGAAAGGGGAATGGAGTCTTCGGTTTGGTCATGCTTTTCTGTCATGCATTTGGCAAGGTTTTCAAGTTGCCCATCCCTGATGTAAATGTAGTCAATGTCTACCAAGGTTAAAATACCTGGGGTTTGTTTAATTATTATGTGTTTAAATGCCTCTTAATACTCTTAACTGCATCAGAGAGTGAGACGACAGAATTTGTGCATTTGATTTGTGCAGTTCTCTCCCTCCAAGCGGACAGAAATGCACTTCCCCATCTTATAGTGAGTTTTTAGACGCGATTACTAGTGCTGTAGGCAAGCTGGAGTTGGAATTGGACAGCTAACTGACACAAAATCAGGCCAAGTCGATACTGGATGACCGATTTTTGACTATCCATGCCCCAGCCCAGCCTCATTCTCCCCAGAACTCCACCTAGAGGGTTTTGAGATCTTGGAAGCAACCATTTCAGCTCAGACGTGGAAGGCACGCCCCTGCTGCTGTCTAAGATTTACAGGATTACTTCCACCTTAGTGGGGAAATCTTACATGGCCGCTGGACAGAAGGCTATCTCTATGGCCTGTGAGGCGTGTGTTTTGGCTTCGCCTCTATGTGTGCACGCTCACTCAACAAGAGCAATGGGTTCGTCTCAGGCTGTTTTTAAGGGCTCTTCATTGGAAAATATTTGTGCTGTGGCAGAATGGTCCTCTCCAAGCACTTTTATCAAGTTCTGCAGTCCGGACGTGAGGATGGCTCCCTGGCTCTTGGCTCTTGGCTCTTATCCACTTGAGCAGACGCTTTTCTTGGTCTTCCAGCTATCTTCAGATATGGGAAGGCGTTATGGTGTATCATTCCCATAACGACTGCTACCACAGTGTAGAAGTGAACTTATGAAAGGGAACATCCCGGTTGCGCGTGTAACTTGGTTCACTGAATAGGGAATGAGACGCTGTGATGCCTGCCATTCCCATACCTTACATAGCTCTTCCTTCATCTTAGTAATGTGATGAAACAAGAGCGCAGCACGCTGATGAGCATATGTGCCACATAATGCTGTGGAATAGTGCCAATAAGTAACCGAGAAAGTCTCAAGTAGGCATGCACCAAAATGAACATTTCTGGGCCGAAATCAAGAGTCAGTTGGAGTCAGAAGCCGAACTGATGGCCATGCTCCTCTAGGCCGCCAAGAGCATCGGGTTGGAGGTGTCCAAGGCACCTTCTCCCGATTACTCACAGCTGGACGACTGGTTTCTGTGTGCGAGTAGTGACGGTCCACCTCGCTCCACCCCAGGACCTTTCTTCCCGGAGGTTCACGAGTAGCTCATTAATACGTGGAATGCCCCTTATACAGCTCGTACATGTTTGGGCTTGGTAAGGAAAGGAAATGACGTGACGTGGCCAAGAATGGTGGCCAAGATGCTTACCTCGAAGCACATTCTTTCATGCAATCATCACCAGGATTGGTTTGCAGCCATCGACCTGAAGGATGCATACTTTCATGTCTCGAAATGACCTCGACACATCTCGACGACTGGCTCATAATAGCTCACTCGTGAGATTTGTTGTGCAAGTACATGGGACCTGGGCTTCGGGTCAACCAAGAGAAGAGCAAGCTCTCCCCTGTGCAGAACATCTCTTTTCTTGGTATGGAGCTGGATTCGGTCAACATGACGGCACGCCTCATGAATGAGCATGTGCAGTCACAAGACCGCAATCCCGCTCAAAGTTTTTCAGAGACTCCTGGGGCATATGGCAGCCACAGTTACGCCATATGAGCGCTGGCTGCACGACCAAATCCCAAGATGGGCATGGCGCCGTTGCACCCTCCGGGACTGCGTTACCCCGGAGTATCGCCGCCTTTTGAGACTCTGTGCAAGATCAGGGAGGACGAGGAGCAGGTTCTCCTGGTTGTGCCTTATTGGCCCACCTCATGCTCCTCGTGGCAGCCCCTTCCGGGAAGATTTGGGGGACTTGGATTCGCTGTGCCCTGTTTGTGAGCTACACACTGACATGGACCGCACCCGGAGCTTCAGATGCTCCGAGCAGCTCTTTGTCTGCATTGGGGGACAGCAGAAGGGGAATGCTCCAAAAATCACAAGATTCTATAATCTTCGCATTGAGCCTGTGTACCCCTGTGTGTTGGTTAACATCAGGTCATTTGCGGGAGGACGACTCTGTGATGACTTGTGGCTGTGCCATTCCCTATGGACCTGTGCACATTTCCCACTTAACAGAGAGCTTATGTCCCCCTGCCACAATTCTGGATTGCGCTGGGCGCTGGGTTTCGGCTCGGCTCCTCAGCAAAAACCTGAGTGAGTGTATGCACGCTGCCATCTTATATCTTCTTTGGAAAATATTTGTGCTGTGGCAGAATGGTCCTCTCCAAGCACTTTTATCAAGTTCTGCAGTCCGGACGTGAGGATGGCTCCCTGGCTCTTGGCTCTTATCCCGGCCTATGTACGGGGGAGTGGCATTGCATGCAAATTCCACTCACCAATTTTCGTTGGCCTTTTCTCTTTAGTTCAGTGGTGATTGGCAGGCCCGGTGCTGGAGGGAGAATTTATTTAAACCGTTAATAGATAATTAATTGGAGGATCATTGGCACACCATCTGCAGAGCGAGCGCATAACGTTGTGCTTGATTTGTGCAGATCGTCTGACTTGAAGCGGTGTAGCCTATGCTGTCAAAGTAAACCACAAGAGCGATTCGCGAGCAGACGTGGGTCATCGCAGTTTCTCCAGCGTGGCTGGCTGCACGAGCTTTGATTATGACAGCTAATTCAAGATTGACCTGACTCACTCACTGTAATAAGGCCATGCCCCCTTTCCATCCTCTCCACTCCTTGCTGAACGTGTCGAAAGTGAAATCGGAAAAAAAATTCGATTCGAAAGCAATTGCACGCATTCCTGAGCATCAGTAACTGAACGCAATCGCAGATTGCTTTACAATCAACAATCAAGACCCCCACACCCTCCGTGATTTGTGCCCCCTCGACTGACGTGCCCTGGCGTCGGGCCTGGTGATTGGTCTCTCAAGTGTGATCCCACTACGTCAGGGAACAGGGGTTACCTAGACATTTTGAAGGAATCGACTGAATAAATGACAACTCAGTCATTAAGACAGTGGCTTATGGTGCGTTCAAGTCATGTCGGATAGATGGTATTTACGAGTTGAACGCACATAAACACCACCACATAGTCGTTATTATGAATTAAATTTTCTATAAACCCCGAGTTTCTGAGTTGGGGCGCATCAGTGAAAATACATGCCGAATGCTATGGATGCAGCCAAAAACAATAGATATGCAGCGTCTGTATTGACGGAGCATTTGTTGAAATGAATACAAAAATTATTTTTTGTAATGTACAATAAAACTGTATGAATTACACATGCAAAATATTATACTGTATAACTGCCATAGAATATATACTGATGCAGTTCACATCACCTTCTTAAACTGAATAAAAACAGAAAAATGCAAAAGCACAATAATGCGTGTTCTTTATTCGTCATTTTGTAAATGCAGAGTTTGAAAAAGATAAATCGCCGTCTTGTTTCGACCAAAGTGACTTGAACGCACCTGACGTCGTAATTAGTGATGGGAAGTTCGGATCATTTTACGGACTCGGACTCTTGAGTCTCGTTCAGCAAAATGAACGAATCTTTTTTCGAGTCATTTCGTTCATTCCGTTCATTTTAGCAAAAAATAATTAAAATGTTACTTTTTACTTCCCTAACACATCTACTGCTTCCACACACTTTAATCACACTACAAACAAGAAACTATAATGCTATAAGAAACAGAAAAGATTATTTCATTGTTTACCTGTGTGCTTGGCTATGCTGATCACCTCTTATCTGACATGTTTTCGGGTTTATTTCGTTCGTTCATCGCGTGACAGTCCCATAAGATTAAATTATGCAGCATGAGCTGGAAAGAGAATTGATTAGTTTGTCTATTGAGTCCTCTAGTTCGAGTCGTTCGTTCATCACGTGACATCCCCATAAGCTTACCCTATGCAGCATGAGCCGGAAAGAGAATTGATTAGTTCTTCTATCGAGTCCTAGTAGTCGTTCGTTCGTCACGTGACAGTCCAATTAGATGAATGAACGACTCCAAACAGGTGAACTAACACAGTGGTTCCCAACCACGATCCTGGAGGACCCCCAACACTGCAGGTTTTCCATGTCTCCTTAATCAAACACACCTGATTCAGATCATTAGCTTATTAGTAAGGACTCCAAGACCTGAAATGGGTCTATCAATCAAAGGAGAGATAAAAAAAGTGCAGTGTTGGGGGTCCTCCAGGATCGTGGTTGGGAACCACTGACAGAACTAATAGGATGTTGCGCATGCGCGACTGAACGAATCACTCCCCGAGACGACTCGTTCTTCCCGAGTCACATAAAAGATGCGTTCAAAATGAACGAATCGTTCAAGAACGACCCATCACTAGTCGTAATGACGACTTGTCAACTCGTAAGTACAACCGTCCCCGGAGGACTTGAACGTAGCATTACTGCCACCAACTTGCAATTTGAGCAAAAAGGGAATATTACAATGAGGAAATAAATGAACACTTCGAGAATAAGAGACTGCACACATAATGGGTAGCCTATAAAGCAGAGTTAGTTCATGTTTGCAGTTAAAAGATTCAGCCATGCATGCACAGTAAACACACAAGTGAAATAAACAGTAAACACATCAAATATCTAAGTGTGTTAACTTACATCTTCTCAGAAAGGCACACAAAGCAGATAAACATAGCAAAGGCTCCTCAGTGAACTGCTGGAATGCTCGCGCAGATCCGGAATGATCTAGACTGGGTCGCCCAAGGTACTTTCCCCAACTTCTCTGCGTCTCTGATTGGTCAGCTCTCCGTGAAAAACACCATTCCATTTAAAACTTAAACCGAAAGCAGCTTTCCTCTTGGATTTCGATTTCGATTTTAATTTACACGAGACACTATGAGCTTACAAAGCCTACTACATTAAACAAACCTGCTGATGTGGACACACTTACAATAAAAGCCACCGCTTCCCTTTTGGAAAACATACAGTAGGCTGAAAAGTGAAGCCAAATCATAAACTCCGCCCTCCATATAATCTCATGATGGCAGCAATGAAGTTACACTTTAAATAGGCTAACCTTGAGATGATTTCTGTCATTATAGACCGCTTTAATCACGCTGATGTTATATAAACTCAAGTATTCCTTTTTTAAATAAGTTTAGTTTTTTTTTTTTACACATATAAGAACATTCCGACAACATATAAGGAAACAATGTTACAATGCAAAAATATAAAATAATTTAATAATAATTAAAAAAAAGTGTCAATTACAAGAGAGGGGTATATAATTAAACAAAACCCCAAATGCCTGATACCCATCTGAAGGTTGAATCTGGCTGACATCCCAAACCTGAATTTCAGTGAGCACTTACTGTTAGCATCAGTCTCCTGATGGCATTATTAAAAACAAATCACCAAAACCAAAGTTTTGAAGACAAAGAAAAATGAAAGCATGCTGTGTCTATTGCCTTGTAGATGTCTAAAAAAGATCAGAATCAGAATAGTTAAGGATATGTTTTAGTCAGGTATTCAATGCTATAAAAACAAGTGTGATGTCATGATTGAAGCAGCCACTGAGGGAAGATCATCTGACAAAATTTGAAATCATGGGAGTTGTGATTTAACTGATTCAGAGCATTTCCCCTCAAATTCACTTGACAAATAATGTCATCCATCTTAATTCCGTGCATTATTGAATTTTTCTTGGTTGTAATGTGTAAACCAAAGTTATTTACATGCAATTTTTAATTTTTGTCAGACTGAAAGAAATGAATTGGCCTATGCAGTGAATCATATGTTCACAGGGCCTTATAGTAACAGGAGTGCCAGAGAGCCCTCATAGATGACGATCCTTGTCTAAGAGGCCTTGTGTAAGTTAAATACACATTTGTTTTCATTGCTGTTGGGTTTTCTGTAGCAAACTGGATGGTGCAACCTTGAAGCCCAAACAAAATGAAGTGACCAAAGTGAGGTGTAACTTTATAGTTATAATGTGAATCAAACACCCTGGAAAGTTTTCTCTTTATTCAATTTGCACAGCACACAAAAGACTAGACAACATATCACTTTTTGTAGCATGCTACGACAACATCTGCAGTTACATACATGAACAGCTGAGGGCTGAATCCATTCATCCATTCCAGTTCAGCCCATGTGCTTCTGCAAAACAAGCGTGAGATAACATTTGAATCCTGACAGATCTGTGCTCTACAATAAAGTAACCTCACATGTATAGTGTGTATAGAAGGCATAAAATATTAATGATGAGGAATGCCATGACACTAAGAAACACTATCCTCTCGGCTCTCGATCTTTTCCGACATGATTTTGACACAGGCTTGGACTTCTCCAGCGATGTGGTTGTAATCGTTGCAGAGCGGGTTCAGGACAGAGATGGCATCTTCCACTATTTGTGTGTGGTTTGTTTGCTGACTTTCTCGTTCAAACAGAAGCTTAGTGATACTTTTGCTGCTCTTCACTAGATCTCCCAGTTTTAAAGACAGAACGGGCAAATCAAGCTCCTCGGTTGGAGGCTTTACAATCTCTAAATCGCTTTTTGACAGCTGAATAGCGACTAGAGGAAGTAAGATATTTCCAAAGACTCCAAATTTGTCTGCGTAAAGGTTCTTTATCGCTTCAGCCTTGTCTTTCAGCGGCACCCCTGTGAAGGCAATCTTATCATAAATATCAGGTTCAATGATCCCACGTATTTTCTTTTCCTCACTTTTGGAATGTTCTAGAATGGTGCTCATCGTGTTTCGAACTATAGCGCAGTTCTCCTTAATACTTTTGCCTTCGTCTGCAGAGATGAGGCTGTAGTTTCCTCCAAAGTGAGTGTTGATTATGTTCAGCAGGTCGTTGGTGATCGTGAAGTATCTGTTCACACAGTGATGGAGGCTCTGAGTAGATCTTATTAGCTGTTCATTATTGTCTGAGGAGACTAAAGACCGCATTGTTGCTGTTGGTGGACAAGAGAAAACAACAACACATCAGCACAATTAGCTTGTTTGTGTTTGTAAGAATAGTCTATCACTTTAAGACTATATTCTTAATGAAGTCATTATATTTGAAGGTGTATTCTTGATAATTAGTTTGGGAGTCCCACTGTACCCCACCCACCTGGACCAAGAATAATTAATTATCATTCCTAACAAATAATACACTTTGACACAATATGCATACTTGCCAGAAACCACTTCTGAACACCTTCCCAGGTTTGTAGAGATGGTATTACTCCAGGACATTCTCCCTTTATATGAGGGTCTTGAAAAACAGAAACAGTAATGTAACAGTTATTTAAGAAAGCTGGAATTCCACAAACAAATATTCAAATGACAGACACTTGTGCATGTAAATGTATTATATAGTGTTTGTGTGTCCTGGTAAAACCTATGTAATGATTACAAAATGACCTGTCTCAATTAGTTTTAATCATATTCCTGATTAAATGATGGCAGAAGCACACACTGAAAAGCAATACGCATTTTTTTAATTATACTGTTCTGATGCTCTCTGCCATGCTTGTTTAGCTTGTCACTTTGTT
This sequence comes from Cirrhinus molitorella, assembly GCA_033026305.1. Classification (NCBI taxonomy): domain Eukaryota; kingdom Metazoa; phylum Chordata; class Actinopteri; order Cypriniformes; family Cyprinidae; genus Cirrhinus; species Cirrhinus molitorella. The sequence continues at coordinate 1,111,203 of CM065119.1, forward strand.
TCTGACTTGCTCTGCCTAAAAATAGCTTGTACTAAAATTAGTCTCCCATTGTTTCAAATAATAGCCTGTTTGCAGGAGATGCTGGTTATTTTTTACTTCTGACATGGCAATATTCATTTTTGTTTGCAAAAAATAAAAGTTATTTTCTTTCAATTCTTTTAGGAAACTTGTTTTTACAACAAAACTGAAATGTGACATGGTCAAGCTTTGATTTCAATTGTTCAAAATATTCAACAGATAACCATAAATAGGCACTCTTTCATTAGAAAACAACTTAATAGTGGAGTACTTTCACACTACAGCCCTTTAATAAAGTATGAGGGCAAAAAAATTTTTTTAAATAATTGTTAAATAATCGTAATCGAGTTAAAGTGGTCAATTAAGCAAGGTTTTGATTTTAGGTCAAGTCGCCCAGCTCTAACTGAAATATTAATAAATATTACATTTAAGACATAGCTTTCAGTGCTAAATATTCCTAATTTATCTGTAATATAAATAAGATTCTAAAATGGTTATTTATACAGTGATTTAGTGCATAATTAATGGGTCTCAGCACAACATGTACATTTGCCAGACACCAGTAAACGTTTCTAATCGACTTCTCAGTGCCACACTTGAAAACGGCTTTCAGGAATTCAGTGCTGAGTCATCATAACTCTATCACATAATCATTGGTTAAAATAGAATATTACAATGATGGATAATGAAAACTTCGAGAATGAGCTTGACTGCACACATCATAAAATAAGGTATAAATCAGTCAATGTATCTGTGCAGTCGCTTAAATAATGCACAATAAACACAAGTGGAATAAACAGTAAACACATCAAATAACTAAGTGCAGTAACTTACATCTTCTCAGAAAGGCACACAAAGCAGATAAACACAGGAAAGGCTCCTCAGTGAACTGCTGGAATGCTCGCGCAGATCCGGAATGATCTAGACTGCGCCCAAGGTACTTTCCCCAACTTCTCTGCGTCTCTGATTGGTCAGCTCTCCGTGAAAAACACCATTCCATTTAGAACTGAAACCGAAAGCAGCTTTCCTCTTGTTATGTGACAGAGGAATGATTTCATTTGGATTTCGCTTAATTTACACGAGACACTATGAGCTTACAAAGCCTACTACATTAAACAAACCTGCTGATGCAGACACACTTACAATAAAAGCCACCGCTTCCCTTTTGGAAAGCATACAGTAGGCTGAAAAGTGAAGCCAAATCATTTCAGTCGCCCCCCAGTGGCTGGATGCAGCACAGCTCATAAACCCCGCCCTCTCCATGTGCACTTTAAATAACCTTTGAGATGGTTTCTGTCGTTATAGGGTGGTAGCTCTTATCTAGGGTGACCATAAGTCCTCTTTTCCCCGGACAGATCCTCCTTTTAGACTTAAAAAATGCGTCCGGGATTCGGCTTTTGCTTTCTACAGTCACCATTCATTGTGTTTTCTTAATCTGCATAATGGTGACTGTAAAATATGTTGTTTTGGTATGGAAATGACATATTTTGATACCAAAACTAGGACTCCGCCCTACGTCCTCTTTTGTTATAAAAACTCAAGTGTTTGTTTTTTTAAAATAAGTTTGGTTGATTTATTTATTTTTTTTAAATAAGAACATTCTATCAACAAATAAGGAAGGAATTAAATTATTATTATTTTAAAAAATGTAAATTACAAGAGAGGGGTATATAATTAAAAGCCCAAATGCCTGATACCCATCTGAAGGTTGAATCTGGCTGACATCCCAAATCTACATTTCAGTGAGCAGCTACTGTTAGCATCAGTCTCCTGATGGCATTATTAAAAACAAGTTTTAAATGCAACAAAAAGTTAAAGCAAGCTTCACAGTTGTCTATGCCTTTTGTAGATGTCTAAAATTTAATCTGAAATCAGAATCCGAATAGTCAAGGATATGTTTTAGCTACGTATTTGATGCTATAATGACTGACAGCTTCTCTGAGTGAAGTAGTCACCGAGGCACCAGCAGACTTTTTGGGGGGATTTTCGAGAGGAGATCATTTTCCATCACTGAAGATGAGGAATCATGTGGTTTTGACACACTCAAAATGTTCTTCTTTAATAAACAAGACAATGTTTGAAACCATGGGAGTTGAGATTTATTTCCAACTGGTTCAGAGCATTTTTCCTCCATTTCTTGCGTCAAATAATGCCATCCATCTTAAATCCATGTATTGCTGCATGCAAATCAAAGTTATTTACATGCAATTACAGCTAATTTTTTGTCAGAAAGAAAGAAACTAGTATTCTGTAACTGGAAAGATTAGTATGGATAACATACTGGTGGTCAAAGTACACAAATCAAGGATAAAATATTACTCCAATAAAAGTAAATGTTGCTCAAAATAAAGCTACTCGAGTAAAGCTACATGTACTCAAGCACAGTAACGAATTACAACTATTTCGTTACTGACCACCACTGCACTTAAGAGAAAACTTGACTTCGTAGATGGCCTCCTGGTATTCTTTAGATGCCGGTCTGAATGTTTTCAACACCTTGTCATACTCTGCCAGGGCCGCCTCGAGTTTGTCACGCTCATAATACCCTAAAATGGCTGAAATAGTCAAATCAACTGCCAACCCGATCAAAACAGCGACAACCATCCCACCTAGACCTATCCCAATTACACACCATACAGATGTTATGTTTTTCAGAATTTCTATTTTTGTCATTAGATATGCCACTAAAACAAAAGCTGAAATCTGGCAAACTGCTCTAATAGCAAACTTAACACCAGCTGGAATATTTTTGAAGCCGTGGAGAGGAATCTTTTGTAGACGCTCATACAAGGTCGGATCCAGCTTCTCCTTTAGCTCCTTGTCAACCTGCTCCACTTTTGCTTGGATCTGATTCACATGTTTAATCATCACATCACAGTTCTCCTTGACGGTGGCTTTCTCGTCCAGGGTGATTGGTCTGAAGGAAGAACCCAAGTGTTTATTGACAATCTCAGTGAGACTGTTGGTGGCTTCGAAGTTGCTTTTCATCAGCTCAATAAGCTCTTGACTTTTGCGGATAAGCTTCTCCCTTCTTTCAGGATTCCCAGGGTAGAGCAGATCACTCAAAGACATTTTCCTTTATGTTAGAGTCTGGAAATAAGACATTAACATGAGAAAACTTGAATTACACAAACACTGATTTAGCGCTGCAAAGTGGTCGCTATGGGAACATATTCGGTGTGATGAATGTCTTAACTATGTCTCTATAGTGCTGCACTCCAGGAAGTGGATTATCTGTTGCCCGTACATAGGAAAGCCTTTTTGTTGTGTTCTTTGCTACTTTTTAAAAACAGTTTTCACTCCTCTCAAACGTCCCGGGATTAATTCTTTGGAAGATTCTGGGTTGGGGACCTAGTAAAATTGCCAGGATCAGTCAAGTGAGGAGAGACAAGTGAGGGGTCACAGAGAACATTCCTGTGTGGTGTTATTTTGTACTGGCAAAAATAAACTATATCTTCTCTCTTTCCAGTTTGTTGCGTGGATCATTCATTGCCACCTTTAGGCTAATCTGATTCTCACGTTTAAGAATCTGTTATCTTGAAAAATAATAAGTGCTGCTATTGCCCACTGACTTGGTTTTAAACCTTTATTGTTATCCAATTTACAAGCCTGAAAACACCTTAAAATGCACACATGTAGGTCAGGAAAATCTAAATTTTCTCAGGGGAGCATGCTCTCGAACCCTCCTACCAATCTTAATTTTGGGACCTCTGTATTTATAAAAAAAAAAAAAATGTACGGCCCTGACGCCAATGGAAAGAAAAGTGCAGTGTGACCGTCCCTTTAAGGCAAGGGCAAATTACTCATAGCTGAATTTAAAGAAGACATTTAAAACTACAGTGCTGCGGGAAAGTATATAATGTAGGCTATGTTTTTACATTTTAGATGTATTATAATTTGTCATGTGGTCATATCACGACCATTGCAGCCTACAAAGGAATTTTGCATGCTCAAAGTCTAGTGTGACCGGTCCGGGGCTTTAGTCTCAATTTGCCAAACGTTTCTAATCCACTTCTCAGTGACAGACTTGTAGTACTAGAATTAGATGCATGTTAACGGGTTTCAGGAAATCAGTGCTGTGCAGTCTCGCTTAAACAATGCACAATAAACACACAAGTGGAATAAACAGTAAGTCCGATACAGCAGTTAAGTGCATTAACTTACATCTTCAGAAAGGCACACAAAGCAGGTAAACACAGGAAAGGCTAAAAGCAGAGTCAGTTAATGTTTACAGTTAAATAATTCAGCCATGCATGCACAATAAACAGTAAACACATCTAATATCTAAGTGTATTAACTTACATCTTCTCAGAAAGGCACACAAAGCATGTAAACACATAAGGCTCCTCAGTGAACTGCTGGAACGCTCGTGCAGATCCGGAATGATCTAGACTGGGTCGCCCAAGGTACTTTCCCCAACTTCAGCAAGAGCAGCGTCTCTGATTGGTCAGCTCTCCGTGAAAAACACCATTCCATTTAGAATTGAAACCGAAAGCAGCTTTCCTCTTTTTTCCTCCTTTTGACATTGGTGGGGACATAAACCCAAGTAAATCTTATGTTTGCCAACATATTCCTAACTCCTAAACAGTTTATTTATTTATTGCTAGTATGTTTAAAGGACAAAAATTAAACAACTTTTATTTTGTGAACCAGCAACAGGCAGAGTGCGGATGTCTTTAATCACGCATCACGTTATTAAATTATTAGTACACTGCTTCGTGGAATACTCGCTTCTGATTGGTCAGTTGCCACATTCCAAGGGTTGTTATGTAAGGGATAATAAAGATCCAGCAGGTTGTTATCTTTATTCCCAGATTCTAAACTTTGTTTAGAAATTTTGTGATGTTTTCATTAACTTCTCATACAAAATGTTACAGAGTTCCATAAAATAGATGATGTAAGCTCTGTAATTTGTCTCTCCTATTCATTACTTAATATACTGTCTCTCTGTTCATGTTATTCCTGTTTGATTTAAAATGTCTTATACGAGAAAAGCAATAAGTTAAAAAAGAAAAAGACAGAAGAAAAGACAACATTGAATTGTTTAAAAAGTCTGTTTAATTGTCATGACAAAACTGACATTTCAGAATCCTGTTTTATTTTTGTTTGTTTTGTTTATAACATTATAATGTTTACTGTTATATTAAGTACAGCAGAGCTATGTATACATTATACAATAAATCAAAATAAATTATAATAATATAATTTTATAATTTTATAATAAAATAATTTAATTTAATATAATAATGGGTCAGATAAAGAAAAGAAAAAGGTCACATATAGGTCATTCGAGTAGCACTCTGAAAGAAGTTTGTCAGGTGTTAACTCATATTACTAAGGCTTTCTACAGTGCAGTAAAGCAAAGATATTCCTTTAGCCTGCATACTAAAAATATGATTGTTTCACTGTTAATTAGATTGCAAATAAGTATTCGTTATTTTATAGGTTTGTAATGGGCATTTTTTCACAATTTGCAGGCAGATGTTTAATGGCTGTTTGTTTGTTTTTCGTTTTTTTTTTTTTTTTTATGCAGCTCTTACAGTGTTTTTTGACAATTAAATATTTTCTAAACATCAGTTCCTGAGAGTAAAGTGCATGTGTTCCGCTGGGGATGCTACAGATACAGTTATAGCCTATGGGACTGGGAACGAACGACTCGAACCCGATGACTCCAGAGGTGAACTGATCAATACTGTTACCGGTACAGACTACATAGCTTTGAACAATGAACAATACAGGACAGCTCGGCAAGTGAGGGAAACTAGCAGATTGCATAACCTGAAACAATTAATTAATCGTTTCTGCTTCTCATAATTTGGCCTTGGTTGCATTGTTTTATTGCATTAACAGTCTTATTAAAAACGGACCATACTGTTGTGTTGTGTGATTTTAATTATTTTCTGCTTAAGTGAACGAAATCATTTTGACGAACGACATTCAAAGATCCCAGTCAGTAAAATGATCCGAAGTTCCCAGAGTGTCACAGTAGTCCCAAAAAATGAAGCCAAATCTTTGCTATCGCCCCCTGGTGGCTGGGTGCAGCACAGATTATAAACCCCGCCCTCTCTGTGTAATCTTAAGGCACATGACAATCATATTACACTTTAAATTATCTTGAGAAGGTTTCTGTCAATATGTAGCTTTTCTGCTGATGTTATATGATGCTCTTATAACATTATAGTCCCTCACACCTGCTGCGTTCTCAAAACTCTGGCAATCTGATAATACCCAGAATATCAAAGTCAACTGCAGGCGGCAGATCATTTTCTTACTTAGCACCAAAACTATGGAACAATCTCCCTAATTCTGTTCGGGAGGCAGACACACTCAGTCAGTTTAAATCTAGACTAAAGACCCATCTCTTTAACCAGGCTTACACTTAACACATTTAAATATTTCTAATATTCAAATCCGTTAAAGGATTGTTAGACTGCATTAATGAGGTCAACCGGAACCGGGAACACTTCCCATAACACCTGATGCAGGAAAAATGGCATCTATGCTAATATTGTCTGTCTCCTGCTTATTCCGAGGTCAGATCCAGGATGAATCCTGAACAGATGGTCACTGCAGTTCCCTGATCCAGTCTGTATCCAGATGGTGGGTCAGTACATATAGACCACCTCTACAGGTCTGTATGGAGTATAAACTACTTGTTTATTGGTCAGAGGAGAACTGAGCCTGGTTTCTCCCAAGGTTTTTTTTTTCTCCATCAGTGTCACAGATGGAGTTTTGGTTCCTTGCCACTGTCGCCTATGGCTTGCTCAGTTGGGGACAACAACTAAATTGGGGACAAACAATTTATTAATTTGGAACTATTGGTTAATTTCCTCAAACTAAAATAGTTTAAAGTTTCTTTTGAATTATTGATGTATTACTTTCCCATTTGATACTGTAAAGTTGCTTTGACACAATTTGTATTGTAAAAAGCGCTATATAAATAAAGCTGACTTGACTTGACTTGACTTATATAAACTAGTTATATAATCTAAATTTCAGTGAGCAGTTACTGTTAGCATCCGTGTCCTGATGGCATTATTAAAAACAAATCACCAAAACCAAATTTTTGAAGACAAAGAAAAAAGAAATGCTCCACTGTGTCTGTTGCCTTCTAGATGTCTAAAAAAGATACAAACTTCATCTGAAATCCGAATCATGAGAAATCATGTGGTTATGACACAATCGAAATGTTCTTCTTTAGTAAAGAAGACAATGTTTGAAATCATGGGAGTTATGATTTAACTGATTCTGAGCATTTTCCTTCCAATTTCACTTGACATCCATCCATCCTTTCAGGACTTTAATTGCAGATCAGCTACATCTGTAAATAAGCAACTGTATTTTCGCCTTTCGTTTAATTAGTTAAGCAATAAACTACTGCAGTAGCAGTCAGTTACTGCAAACTTAACAAAAGGACATAATTACTATTGTAAAGAGTAGGAATTTAGCTGAGAAATATGTTGTTTTAAAAAACAGTTTAGAGGGAGCGAAGGCATACAACAACACAACCCTTATAAAAATTAACCTTGGTTTTACTAAAAATAAAACATGGTTACAATAGATAAAATCCATGGTAGCCACAAATTAACAATGGGTTTGCTACACTATATAGTTTCACCATGGTATTGTAGTAAAACTCAAGGTGTAACTGTGTGATTCGCACCCGGCCTGTGATAATGCTAAAACATATTCAGTTTTGAGATTGTATTATAAAATATATTCAAGCTGTCGTTGTGCTAAAACACTAACGCATGGTCGTAATGTTGATTTTCTACAATTACCTGACTATACTATGTGCAAACAAATTGTTTAACAGTAAACTTGACTTCGTAGATGGCCTCCTGGTATTCTTTAGATGCTGGCCTGAAGTCTGCCAAAGTCTTGTCGTACTCTGCCAGGGCCGCCTCGAGTTTGTCACGCTCATAATACCCTAAAATGGCTGAAAAAATCAAATCAATGATCAACCCAAACACAATGCTGGCACATAGTCCTGCTGCAACTTTAGCACATGTCGATGTTATGTTTCTCAGAATTGATGTGTTTTTCTTTAGATATGCCACTAAAAGTGCAGATGAAATCTGGCAAACTGCTCTAATAGCCATCTTAACACCAGCTGGAATATTTTTGAAGCCGTGGAGAGGAATCTTTTGTAGACGCTCATACAAGGTCGGATCCAGCTTCTCCTTTAGCTCCTTGTCAACCTGCTCCACTTTTGCTTGGATCTGATTCACATGTTTAATCATCACATCACAGTTCTCCTTGACGGTGGCTTTCTCGTTCAGGGTGATTGGTCTGAAGGAAGAACCCAAGTGCTGATTGACAATCTCAGTGAGACTGTTGGTGGCTTCGAAGTTGCTTTTCATCAGCTCAATAAGCTCTTGACTTTTGCGGATAATCTTCTCCCTTCTTTCAGGATTCCCATGGAAGAGCACATCACTCAAAGACATCTTCCTTTATGTTAGAGTCTGGAAATAAGACATTAACACGAGAAAACTTGAATTACACAAACACTGATTTACATGTGTGAGAATAGTAATACAGAATAAATATTTGTTCCCCTTCATGAATTTACTTCAACGCTGCGAAGCTGCTCTTATGGGAACAAATTTGTTTAGATGAATAAGCTATCACACCATTTTATTGGCCAGTAGTGCCTAGCACTTCCCCGTGAATACGTCACGTATGCTCATATCCACTGAATACAATAAGCTTTCCATTGAGATTTCCATTTAGGATAGAACAATATTTGCATGAGATACAACTATACAACTATACTTTTATGTGACTGGGGAAGAACGAGTCGTCTCGGGGAGTGATTCGTTCAGTCGCGCATGCGCAACATCCTATAGGTTCCCAAACTCGAGAGATGAACTAAGCAATTCTCTTTCCGGCTCAGACTGCATAGGTTAAGTTTATGGGGCTGTCATGTGATGAGCGAACGACTCAAAACCGAAAAATTGTCAGACAAGAGGTGAGGTGATCTAAGCATAGACTAAAGACCCAGGTAAACAATTAATGAATCTTTTCTGCTTCTTATAGCATTATAGTTTTCTTGTTTGTAGTGTGATCAACGTTTGTGTAAGCAGTAGATGTGTTAGGGAAGTAACACGTAACATTTTTATTACATTTTGCTAAAATGAATAGAATGGACGAAATGACGCGAAAAAAGATTCATTCATTTTGCTGAACGGGACTCAAAAATCAGAGTCTGTGAAATGATCCGAACTTCCCATCACTCATCTTTACTTAATGCCCTAATGATTTTTGGCATAATAAAAGAAAAAGCTATTATTTTGATCCATACAGTGTATTTTTGGCTATTGCTACAAATTTACCCCAGCGACTTAAGACTTCAGGTTTTGTGGTCCAGGGTCACATTTGTATTTTCATCTCTGTTGCAACAGCTTTGGAAGTGTCTAAAATGACTGTACCCTTTCTCTCACTCTCTCTGGGCAAGCTGGAGTTGGAATTGGACAGCTAACTAACGCAAAATCAGGCCAAGTCGAAACTGGATGACTGATTTTTGACTATCCGTGCCCCAGCCCAGCCTCGTTCTCCCCAGAACTCCACCTAGATGGTTTTAAGTTCTTGGAAGCAACAAAAACAAACCCGCACACTACAAAACATGCAAAAAAAATCAAGATTTATTTAACAACATTTCGGTCGCATGACCTTCATCAGGTATCTTCCAATATCAATTACAAATCACATTTAAAAAGGCATTCAAGAAAACATCATAACCAATCACTGCAGAGAACCATTGATTAATAACAACCCTCAATGGGTACATCATCTGACCGAGGGGAAAAAAAATAGTTAAATATATACACATACACAAAAATCCAAATGCATTACAGCATCACACTGAATAATGCTTCGTCATTCATACCAAGAGGTGACAAAGTTTGTAAGGTAAATATCCAAAATAACTCACGTAGAAACATAGAAACATCATGGTTCAATGTGATGCATTTGGATTTTTGTGTATTGTGCTAAAGTTTTAGGCCACCAGAATTTTCACCAAGAAAAAATGGTTTAAAGTCAATTATTTCTATATTTTTTGCTGTAGTGTGTCAGTATACATCAGTTTACATTTCCGAACATTCATTTTGCCATTAATTGTAATAATCCAGTGAGATTTTTGGACTGACAACAGCCAGTGCTAACATTATTGTTAATGTTCATAATGATTTTATCAAATGCTGGAAGATTGTCAAAATGCTTTATATAGGGAGTTAATAATAGCCATAGATTGCGCTTTCTCTTTCCGTTTGCTCTTGTTATTAACAAATTAGAACTACTTTTATGTTAACTGTTTTTTTGTTTTGTTTGTTTGTTTGTTTTTTGGGCTGCTGTCTTAAATTGGGTGAAATACCTGTGAGTTAAACGCGGCGCTGCTTCTGGTCTGGTGCATGAATACATTCTGCCCATGTATTAAATGCGCGTCCTTGAAAGCGCACAGTTTTCTAGCTTAGCCTATTTAACTTTTTAGGTAATCTCGTTGGTTTCAGATGCGTCCGAAATTACAAAAACATATAGGCCTATATATATTTATTTTTTTTAGCAAAATTATTGCTAGGGACAGTTCAGCAGTAGCTGGATATTGGGAGGGACACGTCCCGTCCATCGCCCCCTAATTCTACGTCCCTGCAGTGCTCTACACAGAGATCTGTCTCATCACCATCATCATCATCATCATCACCTGTCCAGACTAAATCCAGAAGAACTGTGGCAATGTCTCCAAGACGCTTCAGGAAACCTACCTGCAACGCATCTGAAAAACTATGCGCATCTGCACCTATAGGGCAAAAGCTACTTTAAATTGAAAAAGATGGTCACACCAAATGTTGATTGCATTTAGTTAATAGAAGTTAATTGACAAATAAAATCTACTTATGACATTATTTTTGACAGCATCCTCATTTTACATTTTTTTTTTACACAAGTGCCTAAAACCTTGTATTGTAGCTTTGCAGGTAGGTTTCTTGAAGCATCTTTGAGATGTTTCCACAGTTTTTCTGAATTTAGTCTGTCTCAGTTTGTTCTGTTTCTTCATGTCATTCCAGACAGATGATGATGATGATGATGATGATGAGATCAGATCTCTGTGTGGAGCACTGACTCCTTGTGCAAACAAAAATCTGACTGGATTATTACAGTTAATGGCAAAATGAATGTTTGGAAATGCAAACTGATGTTTCCTACTGACACACTACAGCAAAAGATAGAAAAAGCTGACTTAAAATCATTTTTTGTTGGTGAGAATACTAGTGGCCTATAACTTTTGCACAGTACTGTATATATTTAATATATATATATATATATATATATATATTTTTTTTTTTTTTCCCCCTCGGTCAGATGATGTACCCATTGAGTGTTGTTATTAATCAATGGTTCTCTGCAGTGATTGGTTATGATGTTTTCTTGAATGCCTTTTTAAATGAGATTTGTATTTGATATTGGAAGATACCTGATGAAGGTCATGCGACCGAAACGTTAAACGTTAAACGTTAAATTTTGATATTTTTTGCATGTTTTGTAGTGTGCGGGATTTGTTTTCGTTGGTGGTTTTGACCCTTTGTGGTCTTGGATTCTTACGCACCTACAGATTGCCATCAGGTGTGCGGGGATTAGCTGTTAAAAGACCTTGGAAGCAACAATTCCAGCTCCGACTTGGAAGGCTGAGCTAACTAATTATCCGAATAATGTATAGTCCTACAAAGCTGTTATTATTGGGTACAGAGCTTGTGAGCAGAGCATAGTAGGAGCAGATCAGTGGATAAAAGGGTGTAAAAGATGGGTTGTTTTTAAATTCACCTTATGGGTGTTTTCTTAGACTAGGATGGGCTAAGGGTGCTGAAGCCCCAAATGTTAGAATATTTTCTATTAAATCAGCACTTAAACAGCAAAATGCAGCCTTTTCAGGTATCTTACTGTACAACTTCATAATACCAATCTCATTATCTGTCTAAATTAGGTTATTGCTACTATAGCAACAAATCACAGACTTTCTAGGACTCATGCACGCATTTAGAGTGATCAAATGCATGGTTAGCATTTCGCAAGCCAATTTGCTCGTTTTATTTATTTTTTCAATCGATTGAATAAATGACAACAACTCAGTCATTATGACAGTGGTTTACTGCCACCTACTTGCAATTTTACTCTCGCATTTAAAAGTGTCATTCTATTTTTTCTGTCACTTCGTATTTCTGTGTTCTAAATTTTATATTTAAAACATTAATCTGGTAATGTTATTTATATGCAATTTGTAAGTGCAGTGTAAATGCATGCAGAAGCTCCTTAAAATATGAGCCCTGTTATTGTTCCTTAAGCCACTTAACCTATATGACTTTTATGATGATCAATATTGTTTTTAAATAATTATCTATGGGCTGAAAATATTAGTTTAGGTTAGTATTTGAACAACTTTAATTTGAAATAATTATTGAGGACATTGTAAAGTAAAGTACGTAAAGTAAGTGCATGAAAAATGTGAGCATTATTAAATGTACGTTTCCCACTTAAGCTTTAATTGAATCATTCAAAACAGTCTTTAGTCGTTATTAATATTTTAAACTTTAGCAAACTGGCATGTTCTTTAACGTGAAATGCTATTTGTATTGTTTTCTTGCAGTTTTGTAATAACAATGACCACTGTTCAGTTATGGGATCAATTTCCCGCCAAACGTATTGCAGTCACAGGTAAAAAAAAAAAAAAAAAAAAAATTATATATACATAAATATAATTATAATTATTATTATGGCATTAATATTTCACTTTTGTGCAATATAATTTTAAATGTGTTCACAGTTTTGATTCATGCTTATTATTTTTTAAAATGCGTTATTGAATTTTTGTTTTTTGCTTATTATTTTTCGGTGCGTGGCCATTGTTTGCTATTCTGAAAACTTTGCTTTCATTTTTAAATTTTGTGCAATATATTTTTACTTGCATTTGTAAATTTTGTTTTTATTTTTTATTTTTTTACCTTTGATTGCAATATATTTGGCGGGAAATCCAGGGGTGTCCAAACTATGGCGGGCTTTGGGGGCTTAAGCCCCTGATCTTTTTGAAGATGGACCATTCACTTCACAAATAAAAAATGTTTTATAATTTTTTATTTGCTCTCCAAGTACTAGAAATCCAACTGTCCATGACGAACAAGAGGTTTGTTAAAAGAACGTAGATTTTTTCAGGAATGAAACAAGTGACTTCTTAATGAGCTTGAATCATTTGTTCAACTTATTTTTTTTAACAATTCGTTTAATATTGAATATACTTTATAAATAGACTGTAGAAATGTTAGTAGAAACCAGTGTTGGGGAAAGTTACTTTTAAAAGTGATGCGTTACAATATTGCGTTACTCCCTAAAAAAGTAACTAATTACGTTACTTAGTTACTTTTTTTGGAAAGTAATGCGTTACTTTTGTGTTACTTTTTAAATCTGGGCAGGGCTTGCTTGTTTGTTTTTAATATAAAAAGATTTATTCTTAGTTAATGTAAAAGCCCTTTCACACCAAAATGAAATGAAGTGAATAAGCCTAAAGGAAAAATAAATTCCTGTCTTTACACTCTTCAGCAATGAGAAAAAAAAGCAGAAATGTTAGTTCATCTAAAGTAAGTTTTGCATATTGGTACACTGGAAAAAATGCTTGTCTTTTTTTAGATTTTTTGTCTTGTTTCTAGGCAAAATATCTCTTAATAATATATTTATAATATATATTTCTTAAATCAAGAAGGTTTAGAAGTAAAAATTCTTGTCAAAATTTAAGTGTTTTTGCTTGAAACAAGCAAAATAATCTCCCAAAAAGCTAAATTATCTTGTTTTCTGTTTGAAATAAGATTGTTTGCTTACTCCATTGGCAGATAATTTTGCTTGTTCTAAGCAAAATGTCACTTATTTTGACTTGTTTTTTTCTGAAAACAAAACAATAATTATTTACTTCATTTAAGATTTTTTTGTGATATTTTGGCTGTAAACAAGACAAAAAAATCTAAGTAAGAACAGTATTTTTGCAGTGTACTGATGTATTGGATCAACAAAGGTCAGCAGCAAAGTCTGGTTTGGTCTATTGGTTAATAAAACGGGATTAAATACATAAAGAAAACAAAAAGTAACTCAGATATTTTCTTGGAAATGAAAAAGTAATGCATTACATTACTAGTTACTTGAAAAAAGTAATATTATTATGTAACGTCTAGGTTACGAAGGTAACCCACGTTCCCTGAAGGAGGGAACGGAGACGTTACTATGGGAGCACTGCGACCAATCCTCTCTGAGCTACAGAGAAAGGGCCATTGAATATTGGCGAGTGGTTAGCGCCAGCCGCCACTCCCCCGTACATACGGGTATTTAAGATGGCGGCGCGCATACACTCATTCAGGTTTCTGCTGAAGAGCCGAGCTTGGCTCAGCCCCCCAGGGGGCAGCCTGGGACTGCGGCAAGGGGAGTAACGTCTCCGTTCCCTCCTTCAGGGAACGTGGGTTACCTTCGTAACCTAGACGTTCCCCTTTCAGTCGTTTCACTACGACGTTACTATGGGAACACCCATGGAAAACGCCGCAGACCCAAGCTGCGTTACGTGGGGTCCGATTTGCTGACAGGCAAGCGTGCCAGTGGAAATGGACACCGAGACGTAACCTGCCCGACGCCCCGGGAGCCCGTAAGGGAGGGACCCGCGGAGTTGCTAGGAGCAGTCGTCGGGGGGCGGAGACAATGACAAGCTGTATGGTCATGTGAAGAAGGAATAAAAACAACTATCTATTCTAGCTATAGATATGTAAGGGGAAAACGATCGTAATCGTGAGGACTTATTAACCATGTATTCGAGACAGGATGCCACCACCGGCGGGCGAAGGAACTCCCGCCGGAGCACAGCCGCGGACTACTCCGGCCTAGTCCGGACTGCGGGGCCAGGAGGACCCAGAGTACACTGATGGAAACAACTGGGAATATAGCGCACGGATCCCGGAGGAATGGCGCAGCACGCCGACACCAAGCTGGTCCTCCCGCCAGAAACCTGATCTTCTTATACCACACGGGAGGACACAAGCTCAACGCGAGATTTGTCTTTTTGAACCTCGCGAAAGTACCGGTGTCGTCTGGCCTGCAGCCCTGTACATGTCGCTACAGAGAGATGCCTGGGACGGCTCACCCTGGAAATCCACCAAGGTGATGGCAACCCACCACTGCCAACCTCTATCTGAGAACAGCATTCCCCTCTGCTGTCCACCAAAGCAACACGGGGCTGCTCGGAGCGTATGAAGGCCCCGAGTGCTGGACCCGTAAACCGTGGTTTGGACGGGAACTATGACACAGGCCAGATCTGCCTCCTCCAGAGCAGAGCTTGCAATGTATTTTGGCACTCCACCGGCCGGGTCCCAGGCAAGCGTGGGAGTGGCCGGCCGGTATAGCTAATGGCACGCTTCGCTGACAGAAAATGTTTGTAGGTTTTACCCTCCTCAGAGTGGGAGCACGGTCAGGAGCGAGGATGACTCAGCTCTACTAACGCAAAGCTCGAATAAAGGGTCACATCGTAGCCGTTCTTTTTTTTTTTTTCTCAGAAGACTGCGGAAAGCCCCGGGAGGGGAGAGGTGTGGACCGAAGGTTTCACTTGGTCCTCACACCCCTACATAACCTAATGACTAGGTGAAACTCTCCATTTTAAAAAACCCGCATAACAGCAAGTGCAGCTGCGCAACCTACTTTTCCAAAGTTGAAGGGACAGCCTGCTCTTCAACTTCTCTGGGGGAAGGAAGTGTCACACTAATCAACATTCCTGAAGGTCCTCTATTGAAGAGAACCGTAGTCAGCGAATAGACCTCATCTCAGCAGAAAGACTATCCACGTAGGGTCTTTAAAACTGAGTGACAGGCTGTCACAGCCAGTCAAGGTCCACCGTGTCTGGTCTCCCTGTCTAACATGCAGAAAACCAGGACACGGGTGCAGAGAGTGCGCACCGCCTGAAGGAATTAACACTCCAGGGGTTTTCAGGGAGGCTGCCGCGAGGAGAAAAAGGCCGGCAAACCAGGTTCGGGCAGCTAATATGCGCAAATAACAGAACCTACTCCTCGACTCCCTGAACTTGCACAAGCCTGTGCAAGGAGGCTCACTGGGGAAGGCGTACTTGAGGGAACCCCGGGGCAGCAGAGCGTCAGCGTGTCCCAAACAAAGGGAGGAAGCCGGCAAATGGAGGATTCTGGAGAGGCAAATTTACCTGAATTTCCCGAGACAACTCCAACTCAGCTACCACCTGGGGGGGGGAAACCGTTCTCAGAGAAAGTGGACTGTCATGGCTTATGCTACACGAGTGAGCTTTCCCAAGTAAGAACAGCGCGCAGCCTTTACACTACACTTAACTCCAAGGAGGAGATGGTGGCGAGTTGCGACATACGACGGAGGCGTAGATCACCCTGACAGATGATGTACGAGACGGTCGTAAAGTAGTCTGAACAGACCAGCACATGCTTGATTGCCACACACTGCGGAGGAGAGGACAGCTTCTGCCAGACTGCGTGTCTCTGACGGCGGGTCCGTTGCCTGCCACAGGCCACACCCTCAGGAGAGGGGGCTCCGGAGGCTGGACCGTGGCGTCAACCGCATGTGACAAAAACTATACCAGCCTCAGGCTAGCGGGGCGGAAAGCAGTGCTACAACTCGCGGATGGCACCCAACCCGACATGGAGGCATCTGTGATGACCTCACATGTTTGGACCACCGACCTTAAGACGAAGCCAGGGTCAACTAAGGGTTGATGCTGGTAGCGACACTCTGGGAAACGCCAGTCCAGAATGAGCTAAGGTGCCAAGACCATCTCGGGACTCGGTCAGGTAGCCAGTGCTGAAGCGATCTCATGTGAAGCAGCCGAAAGAGCGGCCGACACATGCCCCAGGAGCCTCTAAATTTAAGAGGGACCGCATGCTTGTGGCTGAATAATATCAGGCACTCAGCATCGGCTGTGCGCTCCTTTTTAGAACTGCACTGCCGTAATTTTGACCGAATCCATCTCCAAGCCAAGAGAAGAGAGCCCTGCCCACGAGGGGGGGGGGGGGGCTAGTCTTCTCTCGGTTGACCCGAGGTCCCTGGACCAAGGTGCAGAAGCACCGGGTCCCTGCATAGGCACAAGACTTGCGAGTGAACTATCATAAGCCAGTCGCTTGTGAAGTGCAGAGGCCCTAACACCAAGAGCGGGTCAGAGCATCCCACGTGTTTGAGAAACCACGTAGGGAGCAGGGACAACCAGGGAGAGCTCGTACTGACATGCCTGACTCCCAAGTAGAAAAACCAGGACATGAGAGTACGTAGCTATCGGGTCAAAGGCTGCCAGCTGGTCCTAAACCTCTTTTGAGGAGAGGCTGAACCTAGCCGAGACCCACCGTCTTAGGGGCACGATGAAGTCAGACAGACCTCATCTCGGCTGGAGGGACGGCCTAATTGTGTCCTTCGCCAGGAGGAGTCCGGGTCCGAGGAGGCGATGCGTCGCTCAGGAGCGGAACTCGGGCGAGGAGACCAGGACAGGGAAAAACCGCTCTCTATGTGTGTAGGTGGGAACCACTAACCTTAGTGGCAAAGCTTTAGGACACACAAACCCCCGGCCCTCCCCCGGGGGTGGGGCGATGTTGGCAACCCCAGAGAGCGATCTCCGCCCATCCCGGTCTGCCCGCGTCAGGGAGCTTTGCAGCTCTGCGACAGAACGTCGCAGTTCGTAGGAGAACAAATGCTGACACCCATGTCAGGACAAATGAGCTCGACCACGAAACACCTGAGCAGCGGGCGGCGCCGCTCTCCTGCGGCCAGCTCGACGTCGTGGTGAAGGGGCCGCCTCAGTAGAGGCAGCGGGCGACGGAGCTGGTGGTGAACCCGCAGGGGGGCGCCTTCGGCGAACAGACAGGGACTGAGCACCCAGGGGCCCATGAGCCTGACGCTGGGGGCAAACAGTCTCCGTCTGCGTGTGCACCGCCGAGAACTGTTGGGCAAAGTTCCCGGCAATGTCGCCGAAAAGGCCGGTCTGGGAGATGGGGGCGTCGAGAAAGCGCACTCTGTCGACGGCAGCCATCTGCGCCAAACTCAGCCAGAGATAGCGTTCCTGGACCACTGCGGTGGCCATCACCTGACCAAGGGACCGCATTGCGAGCATCACTGTCCGGAGAGCAGCGTAGTTCGCAGCATGCAGCTCCTGCAACACACCTTGGTCAGAACTACCCTCGTGCAGTTCTTTCAGTGCCCTGGCTTGATAGACTTGCAGGATAGCCATGGCATGCAAGGCAGTGGCGGCCGTGCCCGCAGCAGTATAGGCCGTGGCAGCGAGAGCTGACAGGCGCCTACCTGCTCCGAACGGGAGACGCGGACGATCCGACCAGGCGGGGGCGCCCTGCGGGCATAGACGCACCGCGAGCGCACGCTCCACCTGGGGAAGATCCACGTACCCACTGGCCGCCCCACCATCGAGGGTAGTGAGGGGTGAGAAGCTCGGAGGAAAGCGAGCAGTAAATGGATTCTGCCACGTCCCAACAAGCTCCTCATGCAACTCCGGAAAGAAAGGAACCGGGGGGGGACGCGGACGTGCCGCGGCACCCAACACCGGCACCCAACTGCTCTGCTGCGGGACATCGGGAGGGGGCGTCAGTGACACCCGCAGCCCGTGCCCAGCAGCAGCCCGGAAAAGCAGAGCCGACAGCTCGGCGCCCACCTCCGGCGGGGCGGGGGTCCTGCCCGCCAGAGATGTACCGCCGAGCTGAAAGCTTCCCCTCTGATGTTGTGATAGACATCTGACATCGTTAGAACCACCAGGGGAGACGTCCAGCCCACCGTGAAATGGGCGAACATCGTCCCGAGGCAGCTCCACGGAACCACGGGGTGGAACGGAAGACCGTAGGGGCTCACCCGGCGGCACATTCCGACTCGACACCCACGGGTCACCTGAGTCTCTAGCGAAGTCAGCCGAAGAACCTTTACAGTCCCTCAGGCTGGCTAGGGTAGAGAACAAAGGCTGCCGTCTCATAAGCGAGCGGCGGACCCGCAGCGTGGCCATGGACATACACTCACAGTGTGGGCACGTACCATCCATGAAAGCTGCCTCAGCGTGATCTTGGCCCAAACACGTGAGACAGCGATCATGACCGTCAACAGATGCCAGGAAACTACCACATCCAGAAACGCACAGTCGAAAAGAAGCCCCTGAGGACATCCTTTTCAACTGCTAGAAATTGCTCTTTTGTGAAAGAAAGGGGCACTCCCGGCGTGCCCAGGGAGGACCGCGGCTCGTGGCACTCGCGGCACGTGGCCGCGACACTCGCGGTTCGCGGGTCGCGGCACGCGGCTCGCGGTACTCGCGGCACCCGCGGCTCGCTGGATGCGCACACCGGTACTTCCGGTTACACGGGAGCGGCGGCCAGCGGCGGAAGATCGTCTTCAACGGCGGCACGGCAATCAGGCGATTCCCCACAGCAATCTCTTCTTCCAAATCAGCTTTCAGTTTGCAGCTCAGCAGCGAGGCTCTGAAGCAGAAGTCTGAATGAGTGTATGCGCGCCGCCATCTTAAATACCCGTATGTACGGGGGAGTGGCGGCTGGCGCTAACCACTCGCCAATATTCATTGGCCCTTTCTCTGTAGCTCAGAGAGGATTGGTCGCAGTGCTCCCATAGTAACGTCGTAGTGAAACGACTGAAAGGGGAACTCAAGTTACCCCCAACACTGGTAGAAACTCTAGTAAATTACATGTTGTTTTGTTTAGTTGTATTTGTTTTTCCAGAATCATGGTAGGACAATAGTGATAAAATAACATTTTAAAAACAAAATTGCTATTCTCCATTTATCCAGAATCAAAGTCAAAGTCAAGTCAAAGTCTGCTTTATTGTCAATTCTGCCATATATACAGCACGTACATACAGAGAATTGAAATTGCGTTACTCTCAAACCCTAGATGCATACAGGTAACATTAACAATAACATAAAATACACTAACGTACAAAATAAATAATATATATATAAATACAAAATTACAGTAAAAGAGTCAATTAAAAAAATAAAGTGGCATTTATGATAGAGATGTATGAGATATAAAGTGACTTATGAAAATAAAGTGGCAGTGGCAGATAGTAGTGCAAACCAGACAAATAGTCAGTGCAATGTTGGTGTAGTGCAGAGCTTGATAGTTCGTGTATGTAGAGACCAGTGTTCAGAGAGTCAATGTGTATGAGGTAGATGGATGAGGTAGTGAACCGTGGGGGGTGATGTCTCAGAGGTCAGGTAAATGGGGCAGAAAGAGGGGAGAGGGGGCAGAGTCGGAGGGAGTTCAGCGTCCTGACAGCCTGATGGATGAAGCTGTCTTTCAATCTGCTGGTCCTGGCCTGAAGACTGCGCAGTCTCCTCCCTGATGGCAGCAGACTGAAAAGGCTGTGTGACGGGTAGGTGGGGTCACCAGCAATGCTGAGGGCTTTGCGGGTGAGACGGGTGTTGTAAATGTCCTGGAGGGAGGGGAGAGGGACACCAACGATCTTCTCAGCTGCTCTCACTATGCGCTGAAGTTTCGTACGGCAGGATGCGTTGCAGGTGCCATACCACACAGTGATGCAGCTGGTCAGGATGCTCTCGATGGTGCCTCTGTAGAAGGTGCACATGATGGGGGCTGGGGCTCTGGCTCTTCTCAGTTTGCGAAGAAAGTAGAGTCGCTGCTGTGCTTTCATGGTCAGTGCTGTGGTGTTGGCAGTCCAGGAGAGGTCTTCTGTGATGTGCACACCCAGGAACTTAGTGCTACTCACTCTTTCCACGGTCGCACCATTGATGGTCAGAGGAGCATGCTGAGTGTGCACTCTCCTGAAGTCAACAACAATCTCCTTCGTCTTCTCTACATTCAGAGAGAGATTGTTGTCACCGCACCATCTGGCCAGGCGGCTCACTTCACTCCTGTAGTTTGTCTCATCACGGTTGCTAATGAGACCAACCACAGTCGTGTCATCCGCAAACTTAATGAAGAGGTTGCTGTTGTGTGTCGGTGTGCAGTCATGGGTCAGCAGAGTAAAGAGGAGGGGGCTAAGCACACATCCTTGAGGGGCCCCAGTGTTCAGAATGATGGTGCTGGATGTGTTGCTGCCGACCCGTACTGCCTGAGGTCTCCCGGTCAGGAAGTCCATCAGCCAGTTGCACAGCGACGTGTTGAGTCCCAGCTGAGACAGTTTTTGAGTGAGCTGTTGAGGGATGATTGTGTTGAATGCTGAACTGAAGTCTATGAACAGCATCCTGACATAAGAGTCTTTTTTGTCCAGATGTGTGAGTGCAGAGTGGACGGCAGTGGAGACGGCATCATCGGTCGAGCGGTTTGACCGATATGCAAACTGGTAGGGGTCCAGGGAGGGGGGGAGGACAGACTTGATGTGCTGCATGACTAGTCGCTCAAAGCACTTCATGAGGATGGGAGTAAGTGCGACTGGGCGATAGTCGTTGAAGCAGGATGCAGCGTCCAAATCAGCTTTCAGTTTGCAGCTCAGCAGCGAGGCTCTGAAGCAGAAGTCTGAATGAGTGTATGCGCGCCGCCATCTTAAATACCCGTATGTACGGGGGAGTGGCGGCTGGCGCTAACCACTCGCCAATATTCATTGGCCCTTTCTCTGTAGCTCAGAGAGGATTGGTCGCAGTGCTCCCATAGTAACGTCGTAGTGAAACGACTGAAAGGGGAACTCAAGTTACCCCCAACACTGGTAGAAACTCTAGTAAATTACATGTTGTTTTGTTTAGTTGTATTTGTTTTTCCAGAATCATGGTAGAACAATAGTGATAAAATAACATTTTAAAAACAAAATTGCTATTCTCAACAACAATCTCCTTCGTCTTCTCTACATTCAGAGAGAGATTGTTGTCACCGCACCATCTGGCCAGGCGGCTCACTTCACTCCTGTAGTTTGTCTCATCACGGTTGCTAATGAGACCAACCACAGTCGTGTCATCCGCAAACTTAATGAAGAGGTTGCTGTTGTGTGTCGGTGTGCAGTCATGGGTCAGCAGAGTAAAGAGGAGGGGGCTAAGCACACATCCTTGAGGGGCCCCAGTGTTCAGAATGATGGTGCTGGATGTGTTGCTGCCGACCCGTACTGCCTGAGGTCTCCCGGTCAGGAAGTCCAACAGCCAGTTGCACAGCGACGTGTTGAGTCCCAGCTGAGACAGTTTTTGAGTGAGCTGTTGAGGGATGATTGTGTTGAATGCTGAACTGAAGTCTATGAACAGCATCCTGACATAAGAGTCTTTTTTGTCCAGATGTGTGAGTGCAGAGTGGACGGCAGTGGAGACGGCATCATCGGTCGAGCGGTTTGACCGATATGCAAACTGGTAGGGGTCCAGGGAGGGGGGGAGGACAGACTTGATGTGCTGCATGACTAGTCGCTCAAAGCACTTCATGAGGATGGGAGTAAGTGCGACTGGGCGATAGTCGTTGAAGCAGGATGCAGCGTCCAAATCAGCTTTCAGTTTGCAGCTCAGCAGCGAGGCTCTGAAGCAGAAGTCTGAATGAGTGTATGCGCGCCGCCATCTTAAATACCCGTATGTACGGGGGAGTGGCGGCTGGCGCTAACCACTCGCCAATATTCATTGGCCCTTTCTCTGTAGCTCAGAGAGGATTGGTCGCAGTGCTCCCATAGTAACGTCGTAGTGAAACGACTGAAAGGGGAACTCAAGTTACCCCCAACACTGGTAGAAACTCTAGTAAATTACATGTTGTTTTGTTTAGTTGTATTTGTTTTTCCAGAATCATGGTAGGACAATAGTGATAAAATAACATTTTAAAAACAAAATTGCTATTCTCCATTTATCCAGAATCAAAGTCAAAGTCAAGTCAAAGTCTGCTTTATTGTCAATTCTGCCATATATACAGCACGTACATACAGAGAATTGAAATTGCGTTACTCTCAAACCCTAGATGCATACAGGTAACATTAACAATAACATAAAATACACTAACGTACAAAATAAATAATATATATATAAATACAAAATTACAGTAAAAGAGTCAATTAAAAAAATAAAGTGGCAATTATGATAGAGATGTATGAGATATAAAGTGACTTATGAAAATAAAGTGGCAGTGGCAGATAGTAGTGCAAACCAGACAAATAGTCAGTGCAATGTTGGTGTAGTGCAGAGCTTGATAGTTCGTGTATGTAGAGACCAGTGTTCAGAGAGTCAATGTGTATGAGGTAGATGGATGAGGTAGTGAACCGTGGGGGGTGATGTCTCAGAGGTCAGGTAAATGGGGCAGAAAGAGGGGAGAGGGGGCAGAGTCGGAGGGAGTTCAGCGTCCTGACAGCCTGATGGATGAAGCTGTCTTTCAATCTGCTGGTCCTGGCCTGAAGACTGCGCAGTCTCCTCCCTGATGGCAGCAGACTGAAAAGGCTGTGTGACGGGTGGGTGGGGTCACCAGCAATGCTGAGGGCTTTGCGGGTGAGACGGGTGTTGTAAATGTCCTGGAGGGAGGGGAGAGGGACACCAACGATCTTCTCAGCTGCTCTCACTATGCGCTGAAGTTTCGTACGGCAGGATGCGTTGCAGGTGCCATACCACACAGTGATGCAGCTGGTCAGGATGCTCTCGATGGTGCCTCTGTAGAAGGTGCACATGATGGGGGCTGGGGCTCTGGCTCTTCTCAGTTTGCGAAGAAAGTAGAGTCGCTGCTGTGCTTTCATGGTCAGTGCTGTGGTGTTGGCAGTCCAGGAGAGGTCTTCTGTGATGTGCACACCCAGGAACTTAGTGCTACTCACTCTTTCCACGGTCGCACCATTGATGGTCAGAGGAGCATGCTGAGTGTGCACTCTCCTGAAGTCAACAACAATCTCCTTCGTCTTCTCTACATTCAGAGAGAGATTGTTGTCACCGCACCATCTGGCCAGGCGGCTCACTTCACTCCTGTAGTTTGTCTCATCACGGTTGCTAATGAGACCAACCACAGTCGTGTCATCCGCAAACTTAATGAAGAGGTTGCTGTTGTGTGTCGGTGTGCAGTCATGGGTCAGCAGAGTAAAGAGGAGGGGGCTAAGCACACATCCTTGAGGGGCCCCAGTGTTCAGAATGATGGTGCTGGATGTGTTGCTGCCGACCCGTACTGCCTGAGGTCTCCCGGTCAGGAAGTCCAACAGCCAGTTGCACAGCGACGTGTTGAGTCCCAGCTGAGACAGTTTTTGAGTGAGCTGTTGAGGGATGATTGTGTTGAATGCTGAACTGAAGTCTATGAACAGCATCCTGACATAAGAGTCTTTTTTGTCCAGATGTGTGAGTGCAGAGTGGACGGCAGTGGAGACGGCATCATCGGTCGAGCGGTTTGACCGATATGCAAACTGGTAGGGGTCCAGGGAGGGGGGGAGGACAGACTTGATGTGCTGCATGACTAGTCGCTCAAAGCACTTCATGAGGATGGGAGTAAGTGCGACTGGGCGATAGTCGTTGAAGCAGGATGGAGATGATTTCTTCGGTACTGGGATGATTGTGGTAGCTTTGAAGCATGTGGGAACAACAGCCTGACTCAGGGAGATGTTGAAGATGTCTGTGAAGACATCAGTGAGTTCCGCTGCACAGTCTCTCAGAACACGTCCAGGGATGTTGTCAGGACCAGGAGCTTTGCGTGCATTGATCCTGCTGAGGGATCTTCTCACGCTGTCCGTGGACAGAGTCAACATCTGGTCGTCAGGAGGAGGTGGAGTCTTCTGTGCAGTGGTGCTGTTGTGTGCCTCAAAGCGAGCGAAGAAAGTGTTCAGTTCGTTCAGCATCGGGGTGGTGCTGTCACAGGTCCGCGGCGGGGGCTTGTAGTCCGTGATGGTCTGAATCCCCTGCCACAGGCTCCTGGTGTCTCTGCTGTCACTGAAACGATGGGCTATCCTCCTGGAGTACTGCCCCTTAGCCTTTCTGATGCCGCGTGACAGGTTGGCTCTAGCTTTCCTCAGGCTCACCTCGTCTCCAGCTCTGAAGGCAGCGTTGCGAGTCATCAGAAGTCTGTAGACTTCCCCTGTCAGCCACGGTTTTTGGTTGGGCCGGACGGTGATGGTCTTTGTGACTGTTACATCCTCAATGCACTTGGTGATGTAGGCAGTGACAGTCTCTGAGTACTCCTGAAGGTCTGTGGTGTTGTGGTATGTAGCGGCCTGTTTGAACATGTCCCAGTCAGTGGTGTCAAAGCAGTCTTGAAGTGCCTCTGACGACCCTTCTGGCCACACTTGAATTTGTTTCTGAACCGGTTTGGTGACTTTAACGAGCGGTCTGTATGCTGGCATTAGCATAACAGCGATGTGGTCTGAAGCACCAAGGTGGGGGAGGGGTAGGGCTTTGTAAGCTCCTCTCTGTGTGGTGTAAACAAAGTCCAGTGTGTTGTTTCCACGTGTTGGAAAGTCTATGTGTTGTTGTATTTTAGGAAACACACTTTTTAAGTCTGCATGATTGAAATCCCCAGCCAAGATGAGAAAAGCATCTGGGTGGGCTGTCTGCTGCTCACTGATGTGCTGGTAAAGTTTATTCAGTGCCTCACTCCTGTTGTTGTTATTGGAGCTGGGAGGGATGTATACTGCAGCAAGTATTATGGCTGTATATTCCCGCGGTAGATAGAACGGCCGGCATTTAATAATCATAAACTCCAGCAGGGGTGAGCAGTGTTTGCAGACCACAACAGTATCGCGGCACCACGCATCATTGGTGTAAACACAAAGTCCGCCGCCGCGGGTCTTACCTCCCTCGACGAGCACTCTGTCCGCTCGATAGCACGTTAGCTGGTCGAGCTGAATGGCGCAGTCCGGAACGCTGTTGTTGAGCCATGTTTCCGTAAACACAAAAACACAACAGTCTCTTACAGTCCTCTGAGTTGAGCGCAGAAGTCGGAGATCATCCAGTTTATTATCCAACGAGCGTCCGTTAGCCAGAACGATGGTTGGAATAGCTGGCTTGTGTGGGTTAGCCACTAGCCTAGCCCGGATACCTCCGCGCTTCCCCCTCTTCTGTTTCCTCTCACACCGCTTGTGGCGCCTCCACTGTGGGTGAGGTGCAGTAGTGGGGGTCGGTGATGGAGTAGGCCTCCGGAGAAGACAATGGTCCCGCAGCTCTTGTACGAGCGTTGAGTTTGGATTTATAACTGTGGTCTTTCCGACATCTAGCAGAAACTCACGACTGTAGGTTCGTTTGCAGATAGATGGACGCGACAAATGCGTACAAAAACACTGTGACTCACAACATAAAAAACACGAAAACACCGATCTGTCGGGAGAGAGAGAAGCCGCTGCGTGTGCACGCGCCGCCATCTTGGATGGCGGCAGCGCACAGCTCTAGTTGGTCATGTATCCACATGTAATGGAAACAAACAAATGACTTTCATTTTAGATAAAACATCACAGATCTGATCAGTGAGGTTCAGCATCCAGAACATATACATAAATTTAGTATTCTACAAATACATTGGCATATTTAAATGTTATTATTAATAATAAAAACACCCTGCAATTGTACTTTTGGTATGCTAAACTGTTATACCTAAAGCGTGCTTAATGCACTTTATTTTAATTTAATTTCATTTAAATAATTGTGTGTGAAGTCCAGCTAAAGATATAGCTACTGTATATTTGTTTGTGTTAAAGTCAATCTATTGCAAGTCTACTTCAGATACACTTTAAATATCTTGCATTTAAACACCGATATTATACGGAGCCCATAAAATCTTTATTAATAGTGATACTGAAACACATATTAGGCATAATATTACAATTTTATATCAGTAAGTGATATGTCATTTAATAAGTTAATGGATTCGAAATTTACTTAGAATGAAAAAAAAATTATATATTATATATATTAGTCAGACTCTGAAGTGTTGCGCATACAGTATATACTTCAGGATATCATAAAGCCATTTTCTTTGGTTTCACAATACTAAATTAATGATTGTAAACTGAGTTTGGTGTTTTTAGAAGACGTATCTCGTGCTATGGGTCTTCTAAAATCACCAAACACCGACAAAAGTCGTATTACAATAAGCAAATAAATTAACACTTCGAGAATAATACAGACTGCACTGTGCATGTGTGCAGTTAAATAATTAATGCACAATAAACACAAGTGGAATAAAGAGTAAACACATCAAATAACTAAGTCAGATACAGCAGTTAATTATGTGCATTAACTTACATCTTCTCAGAAAGGCACGCAAAGCAGATAAACACAGGAAAGGCTCCTCAGTGAACTGCTGGAATGCTCGCGCAGATCCGGAATGATCTAGACTGCGCCCAAGGTACTTTCCCAACTTCTCTGCGTCTCTGATTGGTCAGCTCTCCGTGAAAAACACCATTCCAAACCGAAAGCAGCTTTCCTCTTGTTATGTAACAGAGGAATGATTTCATTTGGATTTCGCTTTTAATTTACACGAGACACTATGAGCTTACAAAGCCTACTACATTAAACAAACCTGCTGATGCAGACACATTTACAATAAAAGCCACTTTGGAAAACATACAGTAGGCTATACACATTCAAGTGTGCCGCAGTAGTCCCGAAAAGTGAAGCCAAATTGTTTCTAAATGACACTTTAATTAACCTTGAGATGGTTCTGTCATTATAGGTAGCTTGCACGCTGATGTTAAACTCAAGTAGCCTATTCCTTTTTAAAATAAGTTTTAATTCGTGTTATAAATATAGTATATATATGAACATTCTGTCAACAAATAAGGAAGCAGTTGCAATACAAAAATAATTTAATAATTAATAATTTCATATATAATCTGATTAAACAAAACCCCACATGCCTGATATACGGTGGCCGAGAGAGCTCAACGCGCTGCAAGTTAAGAAAACACATGCAAATAGCAAAAGCACCAGCAAATTAAGAAAACAACTTCATCAGTTTGACAGCACATGTGCTGCAAATACAGAAACACGCTGCAAAAACAGAAACGCACTGCAAACACCCACAACACAAACAAATTAAGAAACGCTCTACAAAACAGAAACGAGCTGCAAATAGTCACAACACAACCACACACAAAAACGCGCTCCCGAAACAGAAACGCGTTGCAAACAGACGCAACACAACCAAAAACAGAAACCTGCTGCAAGTACAGACCACATCGGCAAAGTTTAAAGCAACTGCAACAACTTGTTGTGGTCTGTGCATGCAGCGAGTGTGTGTGTTCGGTTGTGTTGCGTCTATTTGAAATGTGTTTCTGTTTCGGGAGCGTGTTTTTTGTGTTTGGTTGTGTTGTGACTATTTGCAGCTCGTTTCTGTTTTGTAGAGCGTTTCTTAATTTGTTTGTGTTGTGGGTGTTTGCAGTGCGTTTCTGTTTTTGCAGCGTGTTTCTGTATTTGGTTGTGTTGCGAGTATTTGCAGCACATGTGCTGTCAAGCTGATGAAGATGTTTTCTTAATTTGCTGGTGCTTTTGCTATTTGCATGTGTTTTCTTAACTTGCAGCGCTTTGAGCTCTCTCGGCCACCGTACTGATACCCATCTGCAGGGTGAATCTGGCTGACATCCCAAACCTCAATTTCAGTGAGTTACTGTTAGCATCAGTGTCCTGATAGAACTAAATAAATATCCACCACTCAATATTCAAATTTCTGTCGGCGCCGATAGCTTGTGTGCAGTTCGCCGATATACATAATATGTATATATACGCATATACACACACACACGTGTGTGTGTGTGTGTGTGTGTGTGTGTGTGTGTGTGTGTGTGTATTATTAGATGTATGTATATATATATATATATATATATATATTAAAGGTTTTTTGGGGTAAGCCATTTTTGGCTGTATTAGGATAGGATAGATCGTAGTTGACAGGAAGCAAAGTGGGAGGGGTCGGGAAGGGTCCTCAAACCGGGATTCGAACTCGGGACGCCCATAGCGCTGTATGTCGGCGAACCACACACACGCACGCACGCACACACGCGCGAAATCAGAATAATCAAGGATATGTTTTATTTAGGTATTTGATGCTATAAAAACACAAGTGTGATGTCATGATTGTAGTAGTTTCCATAACTGAAGATGAGAAATCATGTGGTTTTGACACTCAAAATGCTGTTCTTTAGTAAACAAGACATGTTTGAAATCATGGGAGTTTTGATTAAACTGATTCTGAGCTTTTTCCCTCAAATTCACTTGACAAATAATGTCCAAGAGGATGCGAGGCTTGAGAATGGAGTGGAAGTGATCAGGTGGGTCAGAGAGGCAAAACTGTCCTGTTAGGCCATAAGGTGAACTAGGAAAAAGTGGCTAGAAAGCGATTTTTGTTCCCACTCCTGGGCACTCCAGTATCCATAAAATTCACAATTGTGAACTTACAAAAAGACAATCTTATGCTGGTGGTTTTATGTGTAATTTCATTTATATGCATTTTAACAAGACAAAAGATATGTCAAACTGGCATTTATACATGTACCTACACATTTGAGTCAGGTATTGGACCTTGAAACAGGCCCGTCGCAGTGCCCCCCCCAAATGACTCGACGTGCCCCCCTGCATATGATCACGAGTGAACTTACTATTGAGAACGAAAAACTTTGATTGTACTGGTCGAGCATTATAAATATTGACAAACAAATCATCTAGCTCAAAGGACCAATCTCTACAAAGGCAACTTAATAGGAACAAGAATGTTTTCACCTATTTTATGCACATTTTAGGATATAATGAAAAACTTTGGATGGAAACGCCAAGATGTGCATCAAAAAATACATGTGAGATGTGACAGCATAAATGTACTAACCAAAGGACCCATCTCATTGCACAGCATCTGAAATGCTAGTTTTGTCAAGCTAAAATGCTTAAGCAGAGTCTCTTAAAAGTGTTTCGTTATAATTAACTTCCAGAACTGTTTTCACAAACAGCAGGCTCTCAAAATAACATGACTGCGTTTCGTCCGCGCGCTCTGAAGTTCGTACTTTCTTTTATATAGCCTGGTGCCATCTCCTACTTCAGCAATTTTTTTTCTTTGTGATATTTAGTGCAAGTTAATCAGGAAGTGACGATTTTTTTGTTCTGTTCAACTCACAGCGCTTTATTCGCAAATGTTTTATGCGATATTCCAATTTTGCGCATAAGTTTAATTTGTAACTTTGTTTGGATGTAAACATATTGGCGTAGCGGACGGGCACGCACTGCGCTGCGCATAAAGATTCACACATCGTCACATCATCCACTTGCAGAAAACTGATTAAAACAACATATAAAAGAATAAAATAAATAGTCATAAAAAGGCTAAGAAGGCTTTCTTTATTTTACGAAAGTTTTTATTGTGAGTGTACACAAATAAAAGGTGAACCTTTTACAGTTAAAGTTTCTTATCTATAGGACCAAAAATTACATAGTATTTTATAAAGGGAGAAAAAATCTAAGCGATCGCGGCGGAGTCTCTCGTCGTGCGGAATGGCATATTTGAGATGTGCGATTCAGTTTCTCTCTAAATTCGTTATGGTTACGCTTTTATATGTTGTTCATAACGAATGCCATTATTATTTGTGACTTATTTTATAATTTGTATATAGAAATTTGTACCATAATTTTATAGCTGCTCATATTTTCCGTTTTTTTTTTGTTCCTCTGTCTGAAAACTATAAAATGTAAAGGATTTGTCGACCCAATCATGCAGCAAATGTTTTAAAAATACCTTTAAAAATGTACAAATAAAGTTTTTAAATCTAAAACTAGCTTTTACTGGTTTTATTGTCATGATTTCGTTGTAAATTACAAATTCATTGTTATAGGCCTATACAGATGACAGAAAATAGGCAAATTTTAGCGCAGTATTGTAGCATATATACATATCTGAGTACCTTCAGCTTGATAACGTGTAGTATATAAATCATTTAAGACCATGCCTATAGGTTAACATAGCCTACATGATTCTTTAAAATATTCTCAGCATGTGATCTGAAAAAAAAAACACACGCTGTAAACAGAAACCTTTTTAAAAACGTGTTTATTCAAGTTGTATATTATATTTAGATATAATACAGGTTGTTATTGTTTAGGTGAATGTCTGTTTTTATCATAAAAAATGTGCCCCCCTATGAAAACGAAATGCCCCCCCCCCCCCCCCCCCTTCACAGACGGGCACCAAACAAAATTGAACATTAGACATTTTAAAATAAATGTTTTATACATCAGTAGGCACTGTATAATCATAGTAGAAAAACACACACTTTGGCCCAAGTTGGCTGAAATGACTAAAAATACTTCCCTGCTCCCCTTAATTCTGAAGAACACTAAAAATGGTCAGTTCTACAAAAGATTCATTACAGCTCACAACCAGCCTAAAATATGACACAGGACATCTTTACTCATCAGCATCACATAATTCTTTAAAGTTAACAAGAGGACATAATTACTATTGTAAAGAGTAGGCATTTAGCTGAGAAATATTCACAACGTTTTAAAACGGGTTTAGAGGGAGCGAAGGCAGACAACCGTGGTATTTGTGACCCTGGACCACAAAACCAGTCATAAGTGTCAAATTTTTCAAAATTGACATTCATAAATCTTCTGAAAGTTGAATAAATAAGCTTTCCATTGATGTATGGTTTGTTATGAACATCTGTAATTTGAGGGTGCAAAAAAACAAAAAACATTGAGAAAATTGAATTTAAAGTTGTGCAAAGTTCTCAGCAATGCATATTACTAATCAAAAAATAAGTTTAGATATATTTACGATAGGAAATTTACTAAATATCTTCATGGAACATGATCTTTACTTAATATCCCAATGATTTTTGGCATAAAAGAAAAAGACAATAATTTTGACCCATACAATGTATTTTTGGCAATTGCTACAAACATACCCCAGCGACTTAAGACTGGTTTTGTGCTCCAGTGTCACATTGTAGTAAAACTCTGGTTATACAAATGGTAACCAATCTGCCAAAAACATGGTTTGCCTACTATACTTTTACCTTTTACCACAGGCTTACCGTGGTTAATTTCCCTTAGGACAAAACATGACCTATGATGATCCAAAAGCATTTTTCTATAAAGATATATTCAAGCTATTATTGTACTAATTTTGATATTTAGGCAAGATAAAACACGTTACTAATGTGATACTTACAATTTTCTACAATTACCTGTAGGACTATTCTATGTGCAAACAAATTGTTTAAGAGTAAACTTGACTTCGTAGATGGCCTCCTGGTATTCTTTAGATGCTGGCCTGAATTCTGCCAAAGTCTCGTCATACTCTGCCAGGGCCGCCTCGAGTTTGTCACGCTCATAAAACCCTAAAATGGCTGAAACCATCACGTTAAACCCAAGCGCAAATACAAAGCCGGCAAACCCCTACTGCAATTTTACCCCATGTAGATGTTATGTTCATCAGAAGTGCTATATGTTCCTTTAGATATTTCACTAAAAGTGCAGCAAATTGGTTTAATAGCCATCTTAACAGCAGCTGGTAGATTGTTGAAGCCTTGAAGAGACACTTCTCGTAATTTCTGATACAAGGTCGGATCCAGCTTCTCCTTTAGCTCCTTGTCAACCTGCTCCACTTTTGCTTGGATCTGATTCATACGTTCAATCATCACATCACAGTTCTCCTTGACAGTGGCTTTCTCGTCCAGGGTGATTGGTCTGAAGGAAGAACCCAAGTGCTTATTGACAATCTCAATGAGATTCGAAGTTGCTTTTCATCAGCTCAATAAGCTCTTGACTTTTTCGGATAAGCTTCTCCTTTCTTTCACGATTTCCAGGGAAGAGCACATCACTCCAAGACATTTTCCTTTATGTTAGAGTCTGGAAATAAGGCAGAAACAATAACATGAGAAAACTAGTATTACACAAACACTGATACAAATACTGAGAAAATCGCCTTTAAAATTGTCCAAATGACGTTCTTAGCAATACATATTACTTTAACATAAAGTTTTGATATAATTATGGTAGGAAATTTACTTTGCATTATTTTTTTAGTCACATTTGAAAGTGTCATTCTATTTTTTTTCTATCACTTCATATTTCTGTGTTCTAAATTTTATATTTAAAACATTAATCTCATAATGTTATTTATGCAATTTGTAAGTGCAGTGTAAATGCATGCAGGAGCTCCTTAAAATATGAGCCCTGTGTGTTTAATTATGCTTGTTCCTTTAAAAAATTAAGCCACTTAACCTATATGACTTTTATGATGATCAACATTGTTTTAAATAATCGTCTATGGGCTGGAAATATTTGTTTATTTGAACAACTTTGATTTGAAATAATTATTGAGGACATCGTAAATTAAATCATATTTAATAACATTGAATAACATAAGTAATAACATAATGACCACTGATCATTTGGTGGGATCAATTTCCCACCAAATGTATTGCAGTCATAGGTAAAAAAAGCAATTATAAAAAAACTACATTTACAAATGCAAGTAAAAATATATTGCACAAAATTTTAAAATGAAAGCAAAGTTTTCACAATAGCAAATAGTGATCACGGACTGAAAAATGATAAGTGAAAAAAACCTCAATAATGCATAAAAAAAACACGAATCAAAACTTTAAACGCATTTAAAAGCACTGCACAAAATTGAAATATTAATGCAACATTTTCCGAGTTGCACACAAAATCACGTTTTCCTTGGTCGATGCCTCAAATAAAAATTATTATTAAAATATTGAAATAAAAATATCAATTACAACGTAATGCCAGAAGGTGGCGACAAGTGACTGATGAAAAAGAGATTTGTTTAAAAAACCTTGATTCTTTTAGGAATGAAACAAGTGATTTCTTAATGAGCCAGTCCTTGCATCATTTGTTCAACTTATTTTGTTTAACACTAGTTTAATATTGAATATATTTTATAAATAGACTGTAGAAATGTTAGTAGAAACTCTAGTAAATTACATGTTGTTTTGTTTAGTTGTCTTTGTTTTTTTTTAGAATCATGGTAGGACAATAGTGATAAAATAACATTTTAAAAGCAAAATTGCTATTCTCCATTTATCCAGAATCGCACAGCTCTACTTGGTCATGTATCCACATGTAATGGAAACAAACAAATGACTTTCATTTGAGATAAATCAGCATCCAGAACATATGTACATTAATTTTGAGTATTCTACAAATACATTGACATATTTAAATGTTATTAATAATAAAAACACCCTGCAATTGTACTTTTGGTATACTAAACTGTTATACCTAAAGCGTGCTTAATGCACTTTATTTTAATTTAAATAACTGTGTGTGAAGTCCAACTAAAGATATAGCTACTGTATATTTGTTTGTGTTAAAGTCAAACTATTGCAAGTCTACTTCAGATACACTTTAAATATCTTGCATTTAAAGAACGATATTATACGGAGCCCATAAAATCTTTATTAATAGTAATATTAAAAAAAAAAAAAAATAGGCATAATATTACAATTATATATATATATATATATATATATATATATATATATATATATATACACTTAAGAGTCAATTTTTGTTTTTTTATGTGGCTAAGCCCCTTATCTCTCCCATCTCTAGCAACGCCCTTAGTCAGACTCTGAAGTGTTGCGCATACAGTATATACTTCAGGATATCATAAAGCCATCTTCCTTGGTTTCACAATACTAAATTAATGATTGTAAACTGAGTTTGGTGTTTTTAGAAGTTATCTCGTGCTATGTTGACTTATTTATGTAAAATTCAGCACAGATACGTCTTCAACAGCAAACTCAGTCATATTACAATAAGGAAATAAATGAACACAGACAATAATACAGACTGCACACATACTATATAAGGTAGCCTGTGCATGTGTGCAGTTAAATAATTCAGCCATGCATGCACAATTAACACACAAGTGGAATAAACAGTAAACACATCAAATATCTAAGTGCATTAACTTACATCTTCTCAGAAAGGCACACAAAGCAGACAAACACAGGAAAGGCTCCTCAGTGAACTGCTGGAATGCTTGCGCAGATCCGGAATGATCTAGACTTCCTCGCCCAAGATACTTTCCCAATTTCAGCAAGAGCGGCGTCTCTGATTGGTCAGCTCTCCTTGGAAAAACACCATTCCAAACCAAAAGCAGCTTTCCTCTTGTTATGTAACAGAGGAATGATTTCATTTGGATTTCGCTTTTAATTTACGTGAGACACTATGAGCTTACAAAGCCTACTACATTAGACAAACCTGCTGATGCAGACACACTTACAATAAAAGCCACCACTTCCCTTTTGGAAAGCATACAGTTGCCTTGTCCAAATACCCATAAGTGCATTCCTTGCACTTG
This sequence comes from Cirrhinus molitorella, assembly GCA_033026305.1. Lineage (NCBI taxonomy): Eukaryota > Metazoa > Chordata > Actinopteri > Cypriniformes > Cyprinidae > Cirrhinus > Cirrhinus molitorella. Next base: position 1,146,452 of record CM065119.1, read on the forward strand.
ACCACTTGACTACTTATATGACACATTTTCTGTTTTTGGTCCGAGTGTTCAAGTGAGGACAAAGACCTCAAGTGTGTGTCGAACGTTTCATTACCTGATGAAGTTTTTTTTTCTCCAGAGCTTTGTTTTCAATGCTTTGCATTTTAAAATCAACTTCTATTCAGTAGTCCCTATAACAGATCCCTCAGTTTAATTTGTGCCGCTTCTAATCAAGTGACAAAAAGCAGTTGCAAATGTTGTACAAAATAAATATCAAATGTGAAATTTCAGCAAATATAGCAGGTAATCTGGGCATTTCTTGCATACAGAAAATTCACATACTATTCACAGTATACACATAGCATACTGCAATACAGTAATATAGCAATATGGTTGTATGGTAGTATGCCATTCCCTGATAGCGCACGTACATCTCGGAGACGTCTATTTGACATTTGCATATATATCTGCGAGACATAGTTTGCTCATCTGCAATACGTCTATTGGACGTTTCCTATCAGGTGTCAAATAGACGTCTATTAGAAGAAATCATGAAAAGTCATGAAAATAAAGGAAATCGTAAAAAGATGTGAAAATGAATGGAATCTTACAAATGTGAATAAATGGGCATCATGGAAGGTCGTGAAAATAAATAAAATGGTGAAAAGACAATTTCTAAAATCAGGAAAAGTTGTGAAAATGTATAAAATCCAGAAAAGTTGTGAAAATTGTACAAAATCCAGAAAAGTTGTGAAAATTAATGAAATCATGAAAAAAGCGTGAAAATTAAATCACAAGAAGTCGTGAAAATCAATGAAATCTAGAAAAGTCTTGAAAATTTTACAAAAGCATAAAGTCGTGAAAATGAATGAAATCGTAAAAAGGTGTGAAAATGAATGGAATCTTACAAACGAGTGAAAATGAATGGGAATCGTGAAAAGTCATGAAAATAAATGGGAATCATGGAAGGTTGTGAAAATGAATAAAATAGTGAAAAGTCTGGACAATTTCTAAAATCACGAAAAGTTGTGAAAATGAATGAAATCACGAAAAAAGCATGAAAATTAAAACACACAAAGTCATGAAAATCATTGAAATCTAGAAAAGTCTTGAAAATTTTACAAAAGCACGAAAAGAAATCGTAAAAAGGTGTGAAAATGAATGGAATCTTACAAATGAGTGGAAATGAATGGGAATCGTGAGAAGTTGTGAAAATAAATGGAAATCATGGAATGTCGTGGAAATGAATAAACTAGTGAAAAGTCGGGACAATTTCTAAAATCTAGGAAAGTTGTGAAAATTGTACAAAATCATGAAAAGTTGTGAAAATGAATGAAATCATGAAAAAAGCGTGAAAATTAAATCACAAAAGTCGTGAAAATCAATTAAATCTAGAAAAGTCTTTAAAAATTTACAAAAGCATGAAAAGTCATGAAAATAAATGAAATTGAAAAGTCGTGAAAATGAATGGAAATCATGGAATGTCGTGGAAATGAAGGAAATCGTAAAAAGATGTGAAAATGAATGGAATCTTACAAATGAGAATAAATGGGAATCATGGAAGGTCGTGAAAATAAATAAAATGGTGAAAAGACAATTTCTAAAATCAGGAAAAGTTGTGAAAATGTATAAAATCCAGAAAAGTTGTGAAAATTAATGAAATCATGAAAAAAGCGTGAAAATTAAATCACAAGAAGTCGTGAAAATCAATGAAATCTAGAAAAGTCTTGAAAATTTTACAAAAGCATAAAGTCGTGAAAATGAATGAAATCGTAAAAAGGTGTGAAAATGAATGGAATCTTACAAATGAGTGGAAATGAATGGGAATCGTGAGAAGTTGTGAAAATAAATGGAAATCATGGAATGTCGTGGAAATGAATAAACTAGTGAAAAGTCGGGACAATTTCTAAAATCTAGGAAAGTTGTGAAAATTGTACAAAATCATGAAAAGTTGTGAAAAAATGAATGAAATCATGAAAAAAGCGTGAAAATTAAATCACAAAAGTCGTGAAAATCAATTAAATCTAGAAAAGTCTTTAAAAATTTACAAAAGCATGAAAAGTCATGAAAATAAATGAAATTGAAAAGTCGTGAAAATGAATGAAAATCATGGAATGTCGTGGAAATGAAGGAAATCGTAAAAAGATGTGAAAATGAATGGAATCTTACAAATGAGAATAAATGGGCATCATGGAAGGTCGTGAAAATAAATAAAATGGTGAAAAGACAATTTCTAAAATCAGCAAAAGTTGTGAAAATGTATCAAATCCAGAAAAGTTGTGAAAATTGTACGAAATCATGAAAAGTTGTGAAAATTAATGAAATCATGAAAAAAGCGTGAAAATTAAATCACAAGAAGTCGTGAAAATCAATGAAATCTAGAAAAGTCTTGAAAATTTTACAAAAGCATAAAGTCGTAAAAATGATTGAAATCGTAAAAAGGTGTGAAAATGAATGGAATCTTACAAACGAGTGAAAATGAATGGGAATCGTGAAAAGTCATGAAAATAAATGGGAATCATGGAAGGTTGTGAAAATGAATAAAATAGTGAAAAGTCTGGCCAATTTCTAAAATCACGAAAAGTTGTGAAAATGTACAAAATCATGAAAAGTTGTGAAAATGAATGAAATCACGAAAAAAGCATGAAAATTAAAACACACAAAGTCATGAAAATCATTGAAATCTAGAAAAGTCTTGAAAATTTTAAAAAAGCACGAAAAGAAATCGTAAAAAGGTGTGAAAATGAATGGAATCTTACAAATGAGTGGAAATGAATGGGAATCGTGAGAAGTTGTGAAAATAAATGGAAATCATGGAATGTCGTGGAAATGAATAAACTAGTGAAAAGTCGGGACAATTTCTAAAATCTAGGAAAGTTGTGAAAATTGTACAAAATCATGAAAAGTTGTGAAAAAATGAATGAAATCATGAAAAAAGCGTGAAAATTAAATCACAAGAAGTCGTGAAAATCAATGAAATCTAGAAAAGTCTTGAAAATTTTACAAAAGCATAAAGTCGTGAAAATGAATGAAATCGTAAAAAGGTGTGAAAATGAATGGAATCTTACAAACGAGTGAAAATGAATGGGAATCGTGAAAAGTCATGAAAATAAATGGGAATCATGGAAGGTTGTGAAAATGAATAAAATAGTGAAAAGTCTGGACAATTTCTAAAATCACGAAAAGTTGTGAAAATTGTACAAAATCATGAAAAGTTGTGAAAATGAATGAAATCACGAAAAAAGCATGAAAATTAAAACACACAAAGTCATGAAAATCATTGAAATCTAGAAAAGTCTTGAAAATTTAAAAAAAAGCACGAAAAGAAATCGTAAAAAGGTGTGAAAATGAATGGAATCTTACAAATGAGTGGAAATGAATGGGAATCGTGAGAAGTTGTGAAAATAAATGGAAATCATGGAATGTCGTGGAAATGAATAAACTAGTGAAAAGTCGGGACAATTTCTAAAATCTAGGAAAGTTGTGAAAATTGTACAAAATCATGAAAAGTTGTGAAAAAATGAATGAAATCATGAAAAAAGCGTGAAAATTAAATCACAAAAGTCGTGAAAATCAATTAAATCTAGAAAAGTCTTTAAAAATTTACAAAAGCATGAAAAGTCATGAAAATAAATGAAATTGAAAAGTCGTGAAAATGAATGAAAATCATGGAATGTCGTGGAAATGAAGGAAATCGTAAAAAGATGTGAAAATGAATGGAATCTTACAAATGAGAATAAATGGGCATCATGGAAGGTCGTGAAAATAAATAAAATGGTGAAAAGACAATTTCTAAAATCAGCAAAAGTTGTGAAAATGTATAAAATCCAGAAAAGTTGTGAAAATTGTACGAAATCATGAAAAGTTGTGAAAATTAATGAAATCATGAAAAAAGCGTGAAAATTAAATCACAAGAAGTCGTGAAAATCAATGAAATCTAGAAAAGTCTTGAAAATTTTACAAAAGCATAAAGTCGTAAAAATGATTGAAATCGTAAAAAGGTGTGAAAATGAATGGAATCTTACAAACGAGTGAAAATGAATGGGAATCGTGAAAAGTCATGAAAATAAATGGGAATCATGGAAGGTTGTGAAAATGAATAAAATAGTGAAAAGTCTGGCCAATTTCTAAAATCACGAAAAGTTGTGAAAATGTACAAAATCATGAAAAGTTGTGAAAATGAATGAAATCACGAAAAAAGCATGAAAATTAAAACACACAAAGTCATGAAAATCATTGAAATCTAGAAAAGTCTTGAAAATTTTAAAAAAGCACGAAAAGAAATCGTAAAAAGGTGTGAAAATGAATGGAATCTTACAAATGAGTGGAAATGAATGGGAATCGTGAGAAGTTGTGAAAATAAATGGAAATCATGGAATGTCGTGGAAATGAATAAACTAGTGAAAAGTCGGGACAATTTCTAAAATCTAGGAAAGTTGTGAAAATTGTACAAAATCATGAAAAGTTGTGAAAATGAATGAAATCATGAAAAAAGCGTGAAAATTAAATCACAAAAGTCGTGAAAATCAATTAAATCTAGAAAAGTCTTTAAAAATTTACAAAAGCATGAAAAGTCATGAAAATAAATGAAATTGAAAAGTCGTGAAAATGAATGAAAATCATGGAATGTCGTGGAAATGAAGGAAATCGTAAAAAGATGTGAAAATGAATGGAATCTTACAAATGAGAATAAATGGGCATCATGGAAGGTCGTGAAAATAAATAAAATGGTGAAAAGACAATTTCTAAAATCAGGAAAAGTTGTGAAAATGTATAAAATCCAGAAAATTGTACGAAATCATGAAAAGTTGTGAAAATTAATGAAATCATGAAAAAAGCGTGAAAATTAAATCACAAGAAGTCGTGAAAATCAATGAAATCTAGAAAAGTCTTGAAAATTTTACAAAAGCATAAAGTCGTAAAAATGATTAAAATCGTAAAAAGGTGTGAAAATGAATGGAATCTTACAAACGAGTGAAAATGAATGGGAATCGTGAAAAGTCATGAAAATAAATGGGAATCATGGAAGGTTGTGAAAATGAATAAAATAGTGAAAAGTCTGGACAATTTCTAAAATCTAGGAAAGTTGTGAAAATTGTACAAAATCATGAAAAGTTGTGAAAATGAATGAAATCATGAAAAAAGCGTGAAAATTAAATCACAAAAGTCGTGAAAATCAATTAAATCTAGAAAAGTCTTTAAAAATTTACAAAAGCATGAAAAGTCATGAAAATAAATGAAATTGAAAAGTCGTGAAAATGAATGAAAATCATGGAATGTCGTGGAAATGAAGGAAATCGTAAAAAGATGTGAAAATGAATGGAATCTTACAAATGAGAATAAATGGGAATCATGGAAGGTCGTGAAAATAAATAAAATGGTGAAAAGACAATTTCTAAAATCAGGAAAAGTTGTGAAAATGTATAAAATCCAGAAAAGTTGTGAAAATTGTACAAAATCATGAAAAGTTGTGAAAATTAATGAAATCATGAAAAAAGCGTGAAAATTAAATCACAAGAAGTCGTGAAAATCAATGAAATCTAGAAAAGTCTTGAAAATTTTACAAAAGCATGAAAAGTCATGAAAAGAAATGAAATCGTGAAAAGTCGTGAAAATGAATGAAAACGTAAAAAGGTGTGAAAATGAATGGAATCTTACAAACGAGTGAAAATGAATGGGAATCGTGAAAAGTCATGAAAATAAATGGAAATCATGGAAGGTTGTGGAAATGAATAAAATAGTGAAAAGTCTAGACAATTTCTAAAATCTAGGAAAGTTGTGAAAGTTGTACAAAATCGTGAAAAGTCGTGAAAATAAATGAAATCGTGAAAAAGTCGTAATCAATGGGAATCATGGAAGGTTGTGAAAATGAATAAAATAGTGAAAAGTCTGGACAATTTCTAAAATCACGAAAAGTTGTGAAAATGTACAAAATCATGAAAAGTTGTGAAAATGAATGAAATCACGACAAAAGCATGAAAATTAAAACACACAAAGTCATGAAAATCATTGAAATCTAGAAAAGTCTTGAAAATTTTAAAAAAGCACGAAAAGAAATCGTAAAAAGGTGTGAAAATGAATGGAATCTTACAAATGAGTGGAAATGAATGGGAATCGTGAGAAGTTGTGAAAATAAATGGAAATCATGGAATGTCGTGGAAATGAATAAACTAGTGAAAAGTCGGGACAATTTCTAAAATCTAGGAAAGTTGTGAAAATGAATGAAATCATGAAAAAAGCGTGAAAATTAAATCACAAAAGTCGTGAAAATCAATTAAATCTAGAAAAGTCTTTAAAAATTTACAAAAGCATGAAAAGTCATGAAAATAAATTAAATTGAAAAGTCGTGAAAATGAATGGAAATCATGGAATGTCGTGGAAATGAAGGAAATCGTAAAAAGATGTGAAAATGAATGGAATCTTACAAATGAGAATAAATGGGCATCATGGAAGGTCGTGAAAATAAATAAAATGGTGAAAAGACAATTTCTAAAATCAGGAAAAGTTGTGAAAATGTATAAAATCCAGAAAAGTTGTGAAAATTGTACAAAATCATGAAAAGTTGTGAAAATTAATGAAATCATAAAAAAAACATTAAAATTAAAACAAAAAGTCATGAAAATCAATGAAATCTAGAAAAGTCTTGAAAATTTTACAAAAGCATGAAAAGTCATGAAAAGAAATGAATTAGTGGGAATTGTGAAAAGTTGTGCAAATAAATGAAATTCTTAAAAAATTGTGGAATCATGGAAGGTCGTGAAAATGAATGAAATAGTGAAAAGTTTGGACAATTTCTAAAATCAGGAAAAGTCAGGAAAATATATAAAATCTAGGAAAGCTGTGAAAATTGTACAAAATCATGAAAAGTTGTGAAAATTAATGAAATCACGAAAAAGAAGCGTGAAAATTAAATCACAAAAATGAGTGAAATTGAATGGGAATCATGGAAGGTCGTGAAAGTGAATAAAATAGTGAAAAGTCGGGACAATTTCTAAAATCAGGAAAAGTCGGGAAAATGTACAAAAGGTGTGAAAATTGTACAAAATCATGAAAAGTCATGAAAATAAATTCATGAAAAGTTGTGAAAAATGCATGTGGCAGTATTATGGTCTTTGCATGGTATGCAAAACAAAACAAAAAAAATCAACGTTACTTATCTTTAAAATATCTTTACCTGCAGTGAATCATTCATTCATCATTCTGTAGAAGTTTTCAAGTGGTTCTGTCGTCAACCTCAAAATGAACAACAGGGCAACTCCACACAAGAATAACTTGCATCAAATCATATCCCATAGAGTGCAATCAATCGTTTGTTTCAACTGTTTTTATTTACAGTAGACAAAGAATACAAACATATATACATCTTAACACTGATTTCACCGAACACGCTCCATATCCATTAGGATTGTTGGCCAATATTAACATTGTTCACAAACATTTCAACTTTACACTCATGATGTTCAATCAGCAGATTCACTGAAGAGACACAAAATGGTTTGATATTTTGTCTTTGTTCCTTTAAACCTTCCAATTATTGCTGAACTCAAACTTTCTGCGCAATTGTCACTGAATTGGAGTAAAGCAGAGCAGAGAAACATCAACAGACATGAATATTAAAATGGAAAAAAAAATAAAAAATCTGTCTTGTTTTCCATCTGAAAGCTGAATAAATAAGCTTCCGTTGATGTATGTTTTGATGAGATACAACTATGAGAGTGCAAAAAAAAATCAAAATACTGAGAAAATTGCCCTTAAAGTTGTCCTTGGTCATGCATATTACTAATCAAAAATTATATTTTGATTTTATTTATGGCAGGAAATTTACTAAATATCTTCATAGAACATGATCTTTACTTAATATCCTAGTGATTTTTACATTTTGACCATTCAGTGTATTTTTGGCTATTGCTAAAAAATAAACCCGAGCTACTTAAGACTGGTTTTGTGCTCCAGAGTCACATTTTAAGTCTTGTTTTCTGCTAAATGTATTAAAATGAACTGCGTTTTTGCTTAATATCTGGCAACGGGGTCAGAAAAATCAACTTCATGTAAAGCGTAAATAAGATTATTTTCTTGTTTTAAAAGAGCTAGAAACGTTTAATTTAGCATCTGCAGTAAATAAATCTTGATTTAAGGATGCTGAAAAACAAATACCAAAGGAGGAAAATATTTTTTGCATTTTAGTGAAATCAATTTATGATCTTCAAACTCTTTTGCGCTAAAATCATTCTTATGCATTTCTTTATGAACCTGAAATGTATTTACTTCAATGCATTGCACTAGCAATGTAATAATTAATGCATCAGCTGTAAAAGCATCATAATCTTTCAAAATGAAGAAGCTGAAATATAAGAGACTTTTCATTTGACTTCATCGAGTCACGTTTAGACTTTAAGGCATTCAGCTGTCACTTTAGGGTTTTTGCAGGTCTTAAAAATTCACATTTTCACAAATGAAAACCTAAAAGGGTCTTACATCAAAGCAGAAAGTCTTGAATTCATAAACATATGGCATTAAATGTTGCATACGCTGCAAAAATTAATATATGTTTGTCTTGTTTTCCAGTACAAACATCTAAACATCCTTAAATCAAAATACATTTACTTGCAAAAACACATTTTTCTCTGAATAACAGCTTTAGCTGTTTTTTGTTTTTTTCTTCTAACTTTGTAAAGTGACCTTGGGTTTTGGAAAGGCACTATAAAAATGTTTATTATTATTATTATTATTATTATTATTATTATTATTATTAATGTATTTTTTATTATACTGCAAAAATGTTTTTCCTATTTTTTTTTATTTTTTTTTTTATTTTTATTTTTTTTGGTCTTGTTTCCAGCCAAAATATAAAAATCTAAAAATATCTAAAGCAAGAAGAATTTAGTGTAAAAAAAACAAAACAAAAAAAGTAAAAATTATAAAAAAAAATGAGTTTTTGCTTGAAACCAGCTAAATAATCTGCCAATGGGGTAAACAAAATACTCTTGTTTTCTGTTTAAAATAGGATTATTTTGCTTGCTTTGTTGAAAACAAGACACTTTTTTTTTTTTTTTTAGAAAATCCTTCTTGTATTAAGAAGTTTTAGATATTTAAGTAAGAAAAGCATTTTTGCAGTTTATTGTTGTTAATTGAAGTCCTGTTTTCTGAGAAATTGAACAAAAAGAAATAAGTTCCTACTCACAGAAACAAATACCCATCAATGGGGAATGAAAACTTGATTTTTCTGATCCTATTAGCCAATATTTGTTCTTTTTTTCTGAGAAATTTTATCAAAATGAATTGTTTATGATTAAAACAAGTCTTATATTGCTTCTTAAGTAAATGCATCTTAATATATGAATCTTTTGACACTTTCACTGGAAAATAAGACTGAAAAACTTTACTTTTTTGCAGTGTGATCAGAGAATACAGTTTTTCTTTATGTAAAATTATTTTAAAAGTATTGGCAATCTATATTTAAACTTTGAAGCATTGCTAATACAAAACATTTACATTTAGAGGACATATTGGTGTATTGTATTCCATTCGATTTTCTTTACTTGGTCTTAAAAAGTCTTGATAAAACCTGCAGAAACCCTGTATACACCGACACTCAAAAGTTTGGGATCAGTAAGATTTTTTAAGTATCAGTGTGGTTTTTAAAGTCTTTTCTAATGCTCATCATTGCTGCATTTGTTTGATTTAAAATAGAGGAAAAACTGCAATATTGTGAAATATTCTTTAAATTTAAAATACATAGTTTTCTATGTGAATATGTTTTAAAATCTAATTTATTTCTGTGATGCAATGCTAATTGTTATCAGCCTTTACTCCAGCCTTCAGTGTCACATGACCCTTCAGAAATCAGCTGATGAAAATTTTTAATTTTAAAATTTTAAAGTATATTAACATAAAAACCACGGTTTAATATTGTAATAATATTTTGCAATTTTACTGTTATTTTTCTGTATTTTTGATCAAATAAATGCAGCCTCGATGAGTAAGAATTTTTTAAGTATCAGGATGTTTTTTCTGCTCATCAGGGCTGCATTTGTTTGATCAAAAATACAGGAAAAAAACATAATATTGTGAAATATTATTTCAATTTAAAACACAGTTTTCTACGTGAATATTTTTCAAAATCTAATTTATTTCTATGAAAATTCAGCTTTGCATCACAGGAATAAATTATATTTTAAAGTATGTTAACATAAAAAAACATTGTTTAATATTTTAATAACATTTACAATTTTACTGTTATTTTTCTGTGTTTTTGATCAAATAAATGCAGCCTTGATGAGTAAGATTTAAGTATCAGTGTGGTTTTTAAAGCTGTTTCTAATGCTCATCATTGTTCTATTTGTTTGATTAAAATACAGGAAAAACTGTAATATTGTGAAATATTATTTTGATTTAAAATAAGTGTTTTCCATGTGAATATATTTTAAAATCAAATTTATTTCTATGATGCAAAGCTGAATTTTTATCAGCGTTACTCCAGTCTTCAGTGTCACATGACCCTTCAGAAATCAGCTGATGAAAATTTAAAATTTTAAAATTTTAAAGTATATTAACATAAAAACCACTGTTTTATATTGTAATAACATTTTGCAATTTTACTGTTATTTTTCTGTATTTTTGATCAAATAAATGCAGCCTCAATGAGCATAAGAGACTTTAAAAAAACATTATAAGTCTTACTGAAGCCAAACTTTTGAGTGTGTTTTGTGCCATGATTGATTTGAGATCACTATCATCATCTTCATCATCCTCCAGTCTGTGCTTTGTCTCACAGTTCCAGCTGTGGCTCTTATTGCCGCAGGTTTGTGCTGAATAAAGTGCCTATTCCGTCTGCGTCTGCGCCTGCGCCTGCGTCTGCGTCCGTCCTCTCAGAGCACCATAGTGGGGACGTGCCGCAGCAGTGCAGGATGGGTAATGGCGGGCATGTGCGCAGTCGGAGGCGATGGTTGTCCGGCCTCAGAGTTCGATCCGCTGGGTCTGTGTCGCGCACTCTTCTGGTGCGCGCGCAGGCCGGCCAGCTGCGAGTACGCGCTCTGACACACGTGGCACTTGTAGGGCCGTTCTCCGGTGTGCAGACGCACGTGGTTGCGGAGGGTGGACGACTGGCTGAAGCGGCGGCTGCAGAAGCGGCAGACGAAGGGTTTGTCCAGAGTGTGGATGCGCATGTGCGAGCGCAGGTTGCTGCGGGAGTTGAAGCCGCGGTGGCAGATCACGCAGCGCATGCGGCTCGCGCCGGACGAAGAGGAGGAAGAGGAGGAGGACAGCGAGGAAGATGCTGCGTCACACACGTGAGAGTCGTCTGCTGTGGAGGAGAGAGAAAATATATCAGTGTCTGACTCTGGAGAATCTGTGTTTACATGTCAACTTTAATGCACCTCGTTTAATATTAAAAGAAAATGCACCTTTGTTGTCCAAACCTCAAAGAGCAGAGGTATGTTATGTTATAAAATGTTAAAATATTCTGTTTTATTTAACATTTATTGGAGAAAAAAAAAAGTCATGAAAATGAAAAGTCAAGCAAAATAATAAAATATAAAAAATTAATAAAATCTTGAAAAGAGTCATGAAAATTAATACACTTTTTAAAATGAATAAATGTTTGCAAAAATTAATACATTTAAAAAAGTCATGAAAATGAATGAAAATTTCAAAAAAGTCATGAAAATGGAAAAAAAAATAATATAAAAAGGAATAAAAACTCAAAAGTTAATAAAACCTTGAAAATTCATTAAAATGAATAAAATATTAAAGAGTCATGGAAAATAATATAAATATAAATAAATAATATAATATTAAAATCTCTTCAGTCATAAAAATCTAATAAAATCTCAAAAAGTCATGAAAATGAACAAATTCTTTAAAAGTCGTGAAAAAAAGGTAAAGTGTACAAATTAATAAAATCTAAAAAAAAGATAAAACCCCAAACAGTCCTGAAAAATGAATAAAATCTCAAAAAGTCATGAAAATTAATAAAATCCCAAAAAGCCATTAAAATGAATAAAATCTTAAAGTCACGAAAAAAAAAATTTAACAATTAATAAAATCTCAAAAAAAAATACAGTCTCATAAAATGATAAAACCTCAAAAAGTAATGAAAATTAATACATTCTCAAAAAAATAAAACCTCAAAAAAAAAAAAAATTAATCCAATCTTGAAAAGCCATAAATGAATGAATAAAAAAATAAAAAGTCAAGGAAAATAAAAAGTCATGAAAATTAATAAAATCTCAAAAGTCATAAAAATCGAATAAAATCTCAAAAAAACATGAAAATTAATAAAATCTTAAAAAGTCATGAAAAATGTAATGGAAATGTAAAAATAATACAATCTCAAAAAAAAAAATCTAATATCAAAATTCATGAAAAGTTATACAATCTTGAAAAGCCATAAATTATTGAATTTAAAAAAAATTAAAAAGCCAAGAAAAATAAAAAGTCATGAAAATGGAAAAAAAAAAATCTCAAAAACTCATTAAAAGTAACAAAACCTTGAAAATTCATTAAAATGAGTAAAATATTTAAAAGTCATGGAAAATAATAGTCATGAAAATGAACAAAATGGCAAAAATCATGAAAATTTAAAAATCTCCAAAATTCATGAAAATAATAAAATCATGAAATGTCATAAAAAGGAATAAAATCTCAAAAAGTCAATTAGTTTTCATTAAAAAATAGTTAATTAACATTTAAGTGAAAAACATTTTCAAACTAGCTATCTTTCATGCAGTGTTTTATGTACGATAATACTTCATCTAGTACATGCAATTTCTGCTTCATATGGAATATGAATTATAAAGCATGACACGAAAGTGCCTAAAAATCACATCTAGACAGATTTTGTTCTCAAAACACTGTCTAAATGATGAGCGGATGTGAAATGTGTGCAGCAGTCCCCTCATGCTCCACTAGAGGTCAGGCGTGTTCCTGTAATCTAGAGATAAGCATCTGCTCCGCATTCCTTCCTCAAGCTCTTAAACTCGCAGTAATTAGGCAAAAACACTTAAGAACCCATAATGAGTTGAATGTGTGATTAGTATCAGCTTAAGCTGCATGTGAACACACACATACGCACCGCTCCTCTTCTTCTGGTGCTCTTCCTCTGCTCCCGGAACGCCAGGAATACCCAGGAAAGTGTTGTGGGAATTGCTGTACCAAACCAGCAGCTCCTGGTCTGGAGGAATAGTCTGGAAATATAAACATCCCCAGATCAACACAGTGACATTTGATGGCTTTTCAATATAGTGCATATATATATATATATATATATATATATATGTATATGTATATATATATACTGGAACTAAAATATGTTCTAGTGTGTCATTTCTGAAGGTTTTCTGAAGAAAAAAGCAACATCAAGGGAATGTTGCATTTTAATCATTGATCAAAGATGATGGGAATGTTACATTTGAATGTTCTCTAAAACTAAAAACATTCCATGGTTAGGATTAGGACTTTTTTTTAGCATTTCATTATTTTCCACGACTTTTTGAGATTTTAATTAATGTTTCATGATTTTTTCAAGATTTTAATTACTTCCATGACTTTGAGATTTTATTGATCTTCATGACTTATGATTTTATTCATTTTCATCTCTTTTCAAGATTTTTTTTTCTCATTTTCGTGATGCTTTGCGATTTTTTGATTTTCATGACTTTATATTATTTTCCATGACTTTTTAACAATTCATTAATTTGAATGAATTCTCAAGGTTTAAATAATTTATGACGTTTTGGGATTTTATTATTTTATTAGGTGAATATTTTATTCATTTCATGACATTTTATTTTCCATGACTTTGAGATTTTATTTGATTTTCATGACTTCTTGAGATTTTATTATTTTTCATGGCTTTTTGAGATTTTAATTAATGTTTCATGATTTTTTCAAGATTTTAATTACTTTGAGATTTTATTGATCTTCATGACTTATGATTTTATTCATTTTCATCTCTTTTCAAGATTTTTTTCTTCATTTTCATGATGCTTTGCGATTTTTTGATTTTCATGACGTTATATTATTTTCCATGACTTTTTAACATTTTATTCATTTGAATGAATTCTCAAGGTTTAATAATTTTATGACGTTTTGAGATTTTATTTTATTAGGTGAATATTTTATTTATTTCATGACTTTGAGATTTTATTTGATTTTCATGACTTTTTATGATTTTATTATTTTCCATGACTTCTTGAGATTTTATTGATCTTCATGACTTTTTATAATTTTATTATTTTTCATGCCTTTTTGAGATTTTAATTAATGTTTCATGATTTTTTCAAGATTTTAATTACTTCCATGACTTTTTGAGATTTTATTGATCTTCATGACTTATGATTTTATTCATTTTCATCTCTTTTCAAGATTTTTTTTTTTTTTTCATTTTCGTGATGCTTTGCGATTTTTTGATTTTCATGACTTTATATTATTTTCCATGACTTTTTAACATTTTATTAATTTGAATGAATTCTCAAGGTTTAATTAATTTATTAATTTATTTAATTTAGACGTTTTGGGATTTTATTATTTTATTAGGCGAATATTTTATTCATTTCATGAATTTTATTTTCCATGACTGAGATTTTATTTGATTTTCATGACTTTTTATGATTTTATTATTTTCCATGACTTCTTGAGATTTTATTATTTTCATGGCTTTAAGATTTTATTAATTCATCACTTTTCAAGATTTTTTTCATTTTCATGATGTTTTGAGATTTTATTGATTTTCATGACTTTTTAATATTTTATTAATTTTAATGAATTCTCAAGGTTTTATAAATTTTTATGAGTTTTTAAGATTTTAGCCCTTTTTATGACATTTTATGATTTTATTTTTCATGAATATGTGAAATTTCATTCATTTCATGATTGAAATTGTATTCATTTTCACAACTTTTTTGAGATTTGATATTATTGTACCTAAAATCTTGCACATCATGAAAATGAATAAATTCTCAAAAAGACATTAAAATTAGTGAAATCTTATAAAGTCATGAAAATTAATAAAATCTCAAAAGTCATGAAAATTGAATTCAATCTCAAAAAGCCATGACAAATAATACAATCTTAAAAAGTCATGGAAAAAAACATGAAAAAAAAAATTTAATGTAAAAATTAATAAAATCTAAAAAAAAAAAAAACAAATCTCAAAAAAATTATAAAACCTTAAAAAGCCAAGAAAATGAATACAATTTTGAAAATGAAAACAAATAAAGAGTCACGGAAATGAATAAAATGTCAAAAATGTATGAAATAATAATAAAATCATAAAATGTCATAAAAAGTATTAAAATCTCAAAAACTCAAAAATCTCAACCTTCAAATTAATAAAATATTTAAAAAATAATATAAAGTCATGAAAATCAATAACATCTCAAAACATCATGAAAATGACAGAAAATACCTTGAAAAATCTTGAAAATCATGAAAATGAATAAATTCTCAAAAAGTCATGGAAAATAATAAAATCATAAAAAGTCATAAAAAAAGGTATAAAATGTCAAAATGAATACAATTTTGAAAAAAGGGTCACAGAAATGAATAAAATCTCAAAAATGTATGAAAAAATGTCATAAAAAGGAATAAAATCTCAACTCAAATAAAACTCATGAAAATGAATAAAACCTCGAATTAATAAAATAATAAAAAGTCATGGAAAATAATATAAAGCCATGAAAATAAATACCTTGAAAAGTACATTGGTAATTGCGAACACTTTTTATTTTACAACATTTCTAAATATGCAATATTAATTTAGAGATTAATGAAGGGAAATGAAGGTAAAATATAAAAATGCCACTGAAAATAAACATTTTGGCAGATTTTATGGCGCCAAAATTATTTTATTAAAAAAAATAGTTATTTAATGTCAATATTTCTTCGTTATTTTATGGAACTGTGTGTTCGTTACCTCCAGAGTTTTGTAGAAGATGCTGCTTCCGATCTGAACCACCTCCAGGTTTTGCTCCTGTTCGTTTCGAGCGCATTTAATGTACGTCATCCAGCTGCGCTGATCCTCCTGACTGGCGTCGATGAAGCAGCGCACCGTGCCGTCCTCATTAAACACCTGAACACACGCACACACCTTCATTAAAACACTTCATTTACATCAGTGCCATGCAGAATAATGAGACAAACACACACCTCCCACATGAGGTTATTGTTCTTGCGCAGGTCCACATGCTCAGGGGACACCACTCTCCCCGTGAAGGGGCCCATCTCGGTGCCGGCTTTGATCCAGGTCTTGGAGAAAATCCCCAGACCTTCTCCTGGGACTGAGCTCTGGGCGATGATGACCTCGCTGGGCAGCACCAGACTAGACAGCTTCTGCACCTCTGCAGGACATCGGCACCATCAATATCAATGCACTCAGCAAAATAAAGCTTTCAGACACTGCAGGTGCATAGAGCGAGTGAAACAAAATCACCGAATTTATGGCCTTGATTACATTGTAATTGCAAACTTTTTTTTTTATTGGAAACGGAAATGAATAAAATCTCAAAAATGTATGAAAAAGATCATAAAATGTCACAAAAAGGAGTAAAATCTCAAAATTGAAAACTCGAAAATTCTTTCAAATTAATAAAATATTAAATCGTCATGGAAATGATATAAAGTCATGAAAATCAGTAAAATCTCGAAACATCAAGAAAATAATAAGGAAATGATTAAACTCTCAAAAATGTATGAAAAAAAATAATAAAATCATAAAATGTCATCAAAGGGAATACAATCTCAACTCAAATAAAACTCATGAAAATGAATAAAATATTAAAAAGTCATGGAAAATAATATCAAGTCATGAAAATCAATTAAAAAGTCATAAAAAGTCATAAATTAATAAAATCTCAAAAATGAATGCAATTTTGAAAGAGAATACAAATAAGTCACGGAAATGATTAAAATCTCAAAATTGTATGAAAAAAAATTATAAAATCATAAAACGTCACAAAAAGGAATCAAATCTCAAGAACTCTTTCAAATTAATAAAATATTAAAAAGTCTTGGAAAATAATATAAAGCTATGAAAATCAATAAAATCTCAAAACATCATGAAAATGACAGAAATTAATAAAATCATAAACAGTCATAAAAACTATAAAATCTCAAAAATGAATACAATTTTGAAAGCGAATACAAATAAAAATCACGGAAATGAATAAAATTTCAAAAACAAATTAAAAAAAATTTTATAAAATCATAAAATGTCACAAAAAGGAATAAAACAAATAAAACTCATGAAAATTAATAAAATATTAAAAAGTCATGGAAAATAATATCAAGTCATGAAAATCAATAAAATCTCGAAACATCATGAAAATAATAAGTCATAAAAAGTCATAAATTAATAAAATCTCAAAAATGAATGCAAGTTTGAAAGAGAATACAAATAAGTCACGGAAATGATTAAAATCTCAAAAATGTATGAAAAAAAAATTATAAAATCATAAAATGTCATGAAAAGGAATAAAATCTCAACTCAAATAAAACTCATGAAAATTAATAAAATATTAAAAAGTCATGAAAAATAATAGAAAAGTCACGAAAATCAATAAAGTCTCAAAACATCATGAAAATTACAGAAAATACCTTGAAAAATACCTAAAAATCTTGAAAATCCAGAAAATGTATAAATTCTCAAGAAGTCATGGAAAATAATAATAAAAAAAAAAAAAGTATAAAATCTCAAAATGAATACAATTTTGAAAATGAATACAAATAAAGTGTCACGGAAATTAATAAAATCTCAAAAATTAATGCAATTTTGAAAGAGAATACAAATAAGTCACGGAAATGATTAAAATCTCAAAAATGTATGAAAAAAATTATAAAATCATAAAATGTCACAAAAAGGAATCAAATCTCAAGAACTCATAAAAATGAATAAAACCTTGAAAACTCTTTCAAATTAATAAAATATTAAAACGTCATGGAAAATAATATAAAGTCATGAAAATCAATAAAATCTCGAAACATGAAAATAAGAAGTCATAAAAAGTCATAAATTAATAAAATCTCAAAAATGAATGCAATTTTGAAAGAGAATACAAATAAGTCACGGAAATGATTAAAATCTCAAAAATATATGAAAAAAAATTATAAAATCATAAAATGTCATGAAAAGGAATAAAATCTCAAGAACTCATAAAAATGAATAAAACCTTGAAAACTCTTTCAAATAAATAAATAAAAAAGTCTTGGAAAATAATATAAAGCTATGAAAATCAATAAAATCTCAAAACATGAAAATTACAGAAAAAAATAAAATCATAAAAATGTTATAAAATCTCAAAAATGAATACAATTTTGAAAGCAAATACAAATAAAAAGTCACGGAAATTAATAAAATCTCAAAAATTAATGCAATTTTGAAAGAGAATACAAATAAGTCACGGAAATGATTAAAATCTCAAAAATTTATGAAAAAAATTATAAAATCATAAAATGTCACAAAAAGGAATCAAATCTCAAGAACTCATAAAAATGAATAAAACCTTGAAAACTCTTTCAAATTAATAAAATATTAAAACGTCATGGAAAATAATATAAAGTCATGAAAATCAATAAAATCTCGAAACATGAAAATAAGAAGTCATAAAAAGTCATAAATTAATAAAATCTCAAAAATGAATGCAATTTTGAAAGAGAATACAAATAAGTCACGGAAATGATTAAAATCTCAAAAATATATGAAAAAAAATTATAAAATCATAAAATGTCATGAAAAGGAATAAAATCTCAAGAACTCATAAAAATGAATAAAACCTTGAAAACTCTTTCAAATAAATAAATAAAAAAGTCTTGGAAAATAATATAAAGCTATGAAAATCAATAAAATCTCAAAACATGAAAATTACAGAAAAAAATAAAATCATAAAAATGTTATAAAATCTCAAAAATGAATACAATTTTGAAAGCAAATACAAATAAAAAGTCACGGAAATTAATAAAATCTCAAAAATGTATGAAGAAAAGGAATAAAAGGAAAAAGAAATAAAATCTCAACTCAAATAAAACTCATGAAAATTAATAAAATATTAAAAAGTCATGGACAATAATATAAAGCCATGAAAATCTCGAAACATCATGAAAATTACAGAAAATACCTTGAAAAATACCTTACATTGGTAATTGCAAACTTTTTTTTATTTTACAACATTTCTAAATATGCAATATTTAGCATATGCATAAAAATATGCATATTTATTTAATGAAATATGCACTGCACTGCAAAAAAAAAAAAAGAAAAATTGTATTTTTGTCTTGTTATATTATTATATAAATACCTAAACATTTTTAAATCAATATGTTAAGATATTAAGTCTTGTTTTCTAAAAGAAATTATCAGAATTTTGTTAGTTTTTGCTTAAAACATGCAAAAATATCTGCCAATGGGGTACGAAAAATAATCTTAATTCAAAGGCTAAACAAGATTATTTTTCTTGCCCTATTGGCAGATATTTTTGCTTGTTTTAAGCAAAAATGAACAATTTTTTTTATTTTTATTTTTTTTAGAAAACAAGATGTAATATCTTGTCATTTTACTTGTAAAGTAAATTCATCTTGATTCAAGAATTTTATAATAGAAAACAAGACAAAAATACTAGTAAGAAAAAAAAAAGCACAAAACTTGTGAATAAAATATTTGCTAAATATATAACTAAACCCTGGACCAAAACCAGTCAGTTTTGGCCGAATTAAGAAGCTTTCCATTGATGCATGGTTTGTTAGAATAGGACAATATTTGTCTGAAATACAACTATTTGAACATCTAGAATCTGAGGGTTCAAAAAATAATTAAATAAATCAAAATATTAAGAAAATCGTCTTTAAAGTTGTGCAAAGGAATGCATATGACTAATCAAAAATTAAGGTAAATTTACCAAATATCTTCAGCATGATGTTTACTTAATATTGCAATGATTTTGGGCATAAAAGATGATCATTTTGACCCATGCAATGTATTTTTAGACCATTGCTACAAATATACCCGTGCTACTTAATACTTTTTGTGCTCCAGAGTCACAAATACACGCATCAAATCATAACAAGCAATATTAAAATATTAAATGATCTTGTTTTTGTAAAATTGCAAAAATATAAATGACCATTTTAAATTGATTTTAATCCTTTCTAAACGAATTAATACTAAAACGCTCATGAATACGAGTCGTTTTGCATGTTTTGCACTTTTTAAAATCACTTCACAAGACGATTGCATTGGTTGTTGTAGTTTGTGGTGTCCAAAAAGCACTAGCTCATCTTTGCAGTGACACTTTGGCAGACGCGTCGAAACGAATGAATGAAACGCATCGCCTTTCTTATTATTTTGGTCACGAAATATGACCTCTATTTAACCGGATTAAGTGCGTTAAATGTTGGGGAGGGAAACTGTAAAAGCGCATTGAAAGGCGCGTGAAAAGAGGCAAAGAAAGACACTCGCATTTAACGTCAAAATCAAAGAATCGCGCATTTGTTGCGCACAAAACGCAAACAGAAGCGGCCGAGGAGAGGTGAAGAAGCGCATTCGTTCCGCTTTCACTGACACTCATTATTCTCCACTGACTCATTCCACATTCATTATCCTTTCACGACGTTTGTAGCAATAAATGTGAGTGAATGAAGCGATGGCTTGTTTAAAAACACGCTGGAATCTCTCGGACAAAAAGATGGAAAGGCGATTAGCTGCTTGACATGCCGTGAATGAGGACAGAAAGAG
The DNA here is from genome assembly GCA_033026305.1 of Cirrhinus molitorella. NCBI lineage: Eukaryota > Metazoa > Chordata > Actinopteri > Cypriniformes > Cyprinidae > Cirrhinus > Cirrhinus molitorella. The sequence goes on from CM065119.1 coordinate 1,167,153, forward strand.
CCGTTCACGGTGCGTTAATGGAGAGAAGCGGAGATGCCAGCGCAGGAAAAGAGGCTGTCCAGAGATCCGTGAATGCAGGAGAAAGCTCCCAGAATGGGGATCTTTTCTTTGGCCCTCTCAGGTCAAGCACAAAGTTAACCAAATGAATTTAAAGCCGCGATTCATTCACTCGCCAGCGCTTACGCGCCGAACGCGCCGCGTCCAAAAGCACCTTTCAGCGCGTTAAACGGCTTCAATGGAGCAAAAGAAAAGAGGCTAAATGCTGGAGAACGAACGGCATCCCTCAGCGAGCTTGGGAAGAAATTCCCAGCACAGGAAACGCTGTTTATTCCCACTGAGAGACCGCACAGATCACGCGTTTCGATAGGCGTTTTTGCCGACGTTTGTTTGCGCGATCGATCGCTCACAGAATTAAACGAATTTGACCATTTTTCAGCATTATTTGACAACAAATAAGCCCACCGAGAGCAAAAAAGTTGACCCTGGAGGACAAAACCAGTTTTAAGTAGCAACAAATAGCCAAAAATACATTGCGTGGGTCTTTTCTCAAAATTATACATTTTTCTTTCATGCCAACAATCATTAGGATATTAAGATCATGCTCCATGATAAATTTGCCCACCGTAGATATATGAAAACTTACTTTTTTATTAGTAACATGCATGGCTAAGAAGTCATTTTGGACAGCTTTAAAGGCGATATTCTCTCAATATTTAGATTATTTCTCAAATATGGTCCAATCCTAAAAAACAAAACATCAACGGAAAGCTTATTTATTCATCTTTATATGTAAAAAAAGCTACATTTTAAGAACAATTGACACTTGAGACTTTTTTAAGTGCTCCAGGGTCACAAACAAATAATTCCACCAAAATATACACAACGAAATTATAAAATAGGTCACGCGTTTATTTATTTTTTTTGACAATCTCACATTTTGCAATAATTATCTAACGTTTAAAAACACCTTTCCTTCTTTGCATTTGAAATTTAACAATAGTATAATTCTAATATAATGCAAACATTAAAAAAACATTCAAGAAATGATGTTGGTTGCATTTCTAACACGATCCAAAATAAAAATAAAATCGCTTGTGCAGCCTATAAAGCCTAATTTAAGGACAATATCACTGATTAATTGTATTTTTGTCAGGCTGAAACGTTAAAAACACGTTTTAGAACATGCTTTTTTAGCCGACTTTGGGTGAAATAAATGTATGAATGTAAATAAATGAAACGGCTCATATTTGACCCAAAGTTCGCTATACAGAATTAATTTCTTGTGCACCCTATAAAGCCTCGTTTAAGGACAATAGCACTGATTAATTTCATTTTTGTCAGGCTGAAACGTTAAAACACGTTTTAGAACATGCTTTTCTGTTTTAAGACAACTTTTGGGTTAAAATCGCATGTAAAAAAATGAACCCAAACAGCTCATATTTGACCCAAAGTTCGCTAACAGAATTAATTTCTTGTGCACCCTTAAGGACAATATCACTGATTAATGTCATTTTTGTCACGCTGAAACGTTAAAAACACGTTTTAGAAAGTGCTTTTCTATTTTAAGCCAACTTTGGGTCAAATAAACACTACTTTTGAGCTAAAATTGAATGTAAATAAATGAAACAGCTCATATTTGACCCAAAGTTCGCTAAGACAATTCATTACTTGTGCACCAACCTAATTTAAGGACAATATCACTGATCATTTCATTTGTGTCAAGCTGAAACGTTAAAAAAACGTTTTAGAAAATGCTTTTCTGTTTTAAGCCAACTTTTGGGCTAAAATTGCATGCAAATAAATGAACCCAAAAGTTCATTTTTGATCCGAAGTTGGGTTAAAACAACCCATCATTTGTTAAGAGTGTAAAGAACGATAGGAGGCTTAACTAATACGTTAAATTTCACAAATATTGCAATTTGAGGTTAAAATCCCAACTTTGGGTTTAAATACGCACTGCTTCTGGGTTAAAAACTGAATGTAAAATTAAGGCAGCAGCTGGGTAATCCATATTTGACCCAAAGCATAACTGGGAAAAGATGTCCCAGCTATCCCGAATTCATCCCTACTCTCAGATGCATCCCCCAGCAGTAAAAGCCGATCAATAAAGCGATGTTTACCTCCAGTGAAGGACTGCGCCAGAACTTCGGCGGTGAAGGCGGTTCTCGGGCTCTGCTGCTGCTGCTGCTCCTCGCACGGATTGTCTCCCAGCACGTTCCTCCATCTGCCATAGAGGAAACTGTGCAGGATATCAGAGGTGATGATCTCACACAGCTGAGACCTGAACCTGGACTTGAGCGCTAGGGCCTCCGCGGGAAGGACCGAACCCATGTGTGCAGCGGAGCGGGTCTGCGGGACTCAGAGCGCGGCTGGTGATGCGGGATGAACTGCTGCGCTCCCTCCGGATCAGCTCCACTTATACGAGCCTGTGGCTCCGAGCCTCTAATTAGTTATTAATGACCCCCCGACCCACCCACCCATACACACACACACACACACACACACACACACACACACACACACACACACACACACACACAGGAGAGGAAAAAACCCTTTATGCATGAGCCCCGCCACTCCTTCAAGACACACACACCCAATGAGAAACTCTGTCTTTGTGAGGAGAGAGACACAGATATGAGAGAGAGACAGACTGAGAGATAATCTGACATAAGTGGCTCAACACCTGTACTGAGGCTATTAACACATCACAGCCTGCAATTATTCGCACACATTTAACCAGCTGTTATTAACCTCAATACACACACAGTCTCTCATGACATGCAATTATTGTGCATTTCACTCACTTTCGCGTGCAGAAGTTTGCTTTTTGTGTCTCAATGTGTAATTATTTAACAACAAGAGTGATTTAAGAGTGAAATGCACAGGTAGTTAAATTATACTACACCTATACACAGTGTCATTGTCATTATACATAGCATATATATTGGAAGTAATAATTTTTGGATTATTTTTACAGTAAATATTGAATATGAAATTTATATATAGTGTCATTATTTATACTTTATATATTATATGATTTATGCATTACATGATATATATTTTATGATTTATACATCATATAAAAGCTTAATAAATAAGCTTAATAAATTTGGCAGAGATACAACTATAAGAAAATCTGCAATCTGAGGGTGCAAAAAAATCTAAATATTGATAAAATCGCTTTTAAAGTTGTTACTAATAAAAAATTGATACATTTATGGTAGGAAATGTACAAAATATGTCCATGGAACAATGTTTTTTGGCATAAAAGCAAGTTTTTTTAATATTTTATTGCATATGCATTATTTAGCAATTTTATTAAATGCATATGCATTATATATACATATATATATATATATATATATATATACAAAACCAGTCATAAGTAGCACAGGTATATTTGTTGCAATAGCTAATAATACATTTTATGCAAAATCATTAGGATATTAAGTAAAGATCATGTTCCATGAAGTTATTTTGTAAATTTCCTGCCGTAAATATATCAAAACTTAATTTTTGATTAGTAATATGCATTGCTAAGAACTTCATTTGGACAACTTTAAAGGCGATTTTCTCAATATTTAGAGTTTTTTGCACTCTCAGATTCCAGATTTTCAATATATATGTTATATATACATAGTTATATAAATGTTTTACATATATATATATATATATATATATATATATATATATATATATTAATGCATTATTTGGCAAATAATAAAAAATAACAATAATTATATATTTTTATTTAATGCATATATATATATATAAATTACATTACCAATATATATAAAGAATAATCAAAAAATAACTACTGTAATTTCAGGCATATGCATTATTTCAACAAAACATGATATATATCTATAAATTCTTAGAAATGTGTTTATATTTTAATGCATACACATTATTTACACTAAGAATCTATAATAGTAGTATTTAATATTTTATGCATATGCATTATTTATACAACATATATGATCTATACACATTTTGAGAATATATATATCTTTTGCATCTGTACAGAAACTGGTATCGTCTCACATTATAAAAATCTGTGACATGATATTATGCAGCGAGTATTTTTCTGTCTGCCATCCTGCAAATTATTCTTTTGAAACGCAACAGATTAACATTTATTTGCTCATATAAAGCACAGCGTTCGGTTGCACACTGGCTTTGTGAGCTTTTTCGTCTCTGGATTGGTGGAGTGTTTGAAACGAGCGCTTTCCCACTTTCTTCCAGCAGGAGAACATCTTTATTCCATTCCCATCCCGCAGATTCCCTTTCATTTGATGCAAATCGATCTGTCATGCTGTTTCTGAGGAGGATTTGACATTTGTGAGTCACGGTGGAGATCACTGTCATAAACAGGAGGAACACAGATCATTCATTCATCAGGGACTGAGAGCAGAAATCAAGGTGAGCGGCGGAACAATAAAACACATTTAACAAATGCATTTCATCAAGTTTACATATATGTGACCCTGGACCACAAAAACAGTCAGAAGTGGCCTTTTTTTTTTAAAAATGAGATTTATACATCATCTGAATAAATAATAAATAATCCATTGATGTATTGTTTGTTAGGATAGGACAATATTTGAAAATCTGCAATCTGAGGGTGCAAAAAAATAAATTTTAAGAAAAAGTTGTCCAAATGAAGTTCTTGCAATGCATATTACTAATCAAAAATTTAGTTTTAATATATTTACAGTAGGAAATTTACAAAATGTCTTCATGGAACATTATCTTTACTTAATATCTGAATGATTTTTGGCATTACCTACTGCTACAAATACACCCATGTTACTTATGACTGGTTATATATATATATATATATATATATATATATATAAATAATGCATATGCATTAAATAAATAAGTATAACTATTGTTAATTCTTATTATTTGCAAAATAATGCCTATGCATTACAATATGAAAAAAAAAATTCTAAGAGTATTTATATAACTATGTATATATAACATATATATTGATGCAAAAAAAATTTAAATATTGAAAAAATCACCATTAAAGTCGTCCAAATGAAGTTCTTAGCAATGCATATTTAATCAAAAATTTAGTTTTAATATATTTACGGTAGGAAATTTACAAAATGTCTTCATGGAACATGATCTTTACTTAATAACTGAATGATTTTTGGCATAAAATGTATTATTAGCTATTGCTACAAATATACCCGTGTTACTTATGACTGGTTTTGTATAGATATGTATATATATAAATATAATGCACATGCATTAAATAATTAAATAAAAAAGTATAATTATTGTTAATATTTATTATTTGCCAAATAATGCATATGCATTAAAATATGAAGAAAGTTTTTTTTTCTAAGAGTATTTATATAACTATGCATATATAACATATATATTGAAAATCTGCAATCTGAGGGTGCAAAAAAATCTAAATATTGAGAAAATCGCCTTTAAAGTTGTCCAAATGAAGTTCTTATCAATGCATATTTAATCAAAAAATTAGTTTGAATACATTTACAGTAGGAAATGTACAAAATGTCTTCATGGAACATGATCTTTACTTAATATCCTAATGATTTTTGGCATAAAATTGATCATTTTGACCCATTCAATGTATTTTAGGCTATTGCTACAAATATAACCATGATACTTAAGACTGCTTTTGTGCTTTAGGGTCACATATGTGTGTCACTAAATAAAGGATTCAAGAAATAAAGTGAAATTTGATCAAATTATGAATTGAACTAATTTCTTTCAAATGGCATTGCTTAGAAAGCTTCTTATAAATAAATATTATATGCATACTCACATATCATCAGTCTGTCCATCGTGATCCGTGTCTTTCTTTGCAGCATCAAAAACAGGAAAACTACTAAAAAAACAGAAATCTGTGATCAGATGTACATTTATATTCACTAATTAAGAAACATAACTGAAATTTGAATGTACATACATGGCATTTTAACCCATTTAAATGAACTAAGAATCTAATACGAATCACATAAGTGTGTATAAAGATTGTTTTTGCAATAATAATAATAATATTCCACCATGTCTTCAATTATATTCATCCTCCAAGTTTTATAAAATATTACTTTTTCATTCACTGAAACATGTTTAATCATCACATACATGATTACCACCTACACTGCAAATAAATATAAATATATATAAGTATAAATATCTTAACATTCTTGAATCAAGATGCATTTACTTGACATTTAAGATATTAAGTCTTAAAACAAGCAAAAATATATTTAAAAAAATATATATATTTTAATTCAAAGGCTAAGCAAGATTTTTTTTTCTTGCCCAATTAGCAGATATTTTTGCTCATTTTAAGCCAAAAACAAAAAAAATTGATCATTTTTCTTTGGAAAACAAGACGTAATAAAAAAGTTGTTTTACTTGTAAAGTAAATTCATCTAGATTTAAGAGTTTTTAGATATTTATAATAGAAAACAAGACAAAAATACTAAGAAAACCATTTTTCAAAATACTTTTCTTACTTAGATTTTTAGTTTTGCCACCAGTCAAAATATCGAAAAATTCTTAAATATAGGAGGATTTTCTAGACAAGTAAAAATGGTCTCGTTTTCAGAAAAAATAAGTCAAAATTAATTGAGTTTTTGCTCATTTCAAGTAGAAAACTAGATAATTTTTCTTACCCCATTAGCAGATATTTTTGCTCATTTTAAGCTAAAAACTAAAAAAAAAGATCATTTTTCTTTAGAAAACAAGACGTAATAAAAAAGTCGTTTTACTTGTAAAGTAAATTCATCTAGATTTAAGAGTTTTTAGATATTTATAATAGAAAACAAGACAAAAATACTAAGAAAACCATTTTTCAAAATGCTATTCTTACTTAGATTTTAAGTTTTGCCACCAGTCAAAATATCGAGAAATTCTTAAATAAAGGAGGATTTTCTAGACAAGTAAAAATTGTCTCGTTTTCCGAAAAAATAAGTCAAAATTAATTGAGTTTTTGCTCATTTTTCTTACCCCATTGGCAGATTATTTTGCTTGTTTCAAGCAAAAACTCACTTAATTTTAACTTATTTTTTCTGAAAACGAGACAATCATTTTTACTTGTCTTCATTTAAGAATTTCTAGACATTTTGGCTAGAAACGACAAAAAATCTAGGTAAGAAAGGCATTTTTTGCCGTGTATAATTCCATGCAGCACTGACAGCCAAAGAGGAAATTCATTGACAAAACTGGAGCATGCAGCAACAATGGAGACAAACCACACACACAGCTGCCGCTCCCTGCAGTCCAGTGTTTTATCGGTGAACGCCTGAGGGCAGAAGAAAGGAAACTCATCTGTGTTTAAAAATCCATTTAGACCAATGAATCCTCCCACAAACCACCTCTCACTAAACACACACCACCGCGCTTTCAATTACAGGAAACGCCAAACCAGATGCATTACGCAAGACTCTTAAAAACACAGGCTCTTTAGATTATTAAAGGAATAGTTCATGCAAAAATTAAAAAGTGCTGAAAATATGCTCACCTTCATTTCATCTGTCTCACCAATGGATGTGAATGGGTGCCGTCAGAATGAGTCTCCAAACAGCTCATAAAAACATCACAATAATCCACAGCACTCCAGTTCATCTGTTAACATCTTAAGGAGACAAAAGCTCAAACAAATCCATCATTAAAGCATTTTTAACCTAGTGAAAAGTCCATCTCTTGTTGTCTCTCACATCTAAACCCAGCCATTTATTTGTTTAGAGCTGTTTTGGTTTGTAAAAGGCGCTTAATCTGTGCAGATTTCTCTCCTGATTCAGACCAGAGCAGTTTTTCACTGGAAGAAGTGTTATTATAGATTATAGACTCTATGTATTTTAGTTAAAAATGCTTTAATGGTGTATTTGTTTCAGCTGTTGTCTCCTCAAGATGTTAACTGATGGACTGGAGTTCTTGTCAGATTATTGTGATGTTTTTAATCAGCTGTTTTGGACTCTCATTCTGACGGCACCCATTGTGATAGCATCCCACAATTCTTTTTTTTTTCTTCTCAGAATTATACAATGATACAAACTCGCAATTCTGACTTTTTTTCCTCAGAATTGTGAGATATAAATTTGCAACTCTGAGAAATAAAGTTGCAATAACATCAAATAAACTCACAATTGCAAGTTATAACATCAGAATTGCGAGATATTAATTTACCATTCTGCTCAATAAAGTTGCAATTACCTGATATAAACTCACAATTCTGAGAAATAGTTGCAATTACAATATAAAGAGAGAGTTTTAGTCAGAATTGTGATATAAACTAACAATTGTGAGTTATAAAATCAGAATTGCAAGATACAAACTCACAATTGCGAGAAAGTGTCAAAATTGTGACTTTATATCTTGCAATTGTGTTTAAATCTCACAGTTCTGAGAAAAAAGTCAAAATTGTAAGATAAAAAGTCACAATCAACTTTTTTTAATTCTGTGGCAGACACAGGTTTCCATAGCTTTCAGCTATCACAGGTTATTTAAAAAAAAACAGAAAATCTATCAGAAAAAAAAATGAATTCTAAGAAATAAAGTCAGAATTGCGTGATATAAACTGGCAACTCTGAGAAATAAAGTTGCAATAACATCACATGAACTCACAATTGCAAGTTCTAGTCAGAATTGTGATATAAACGCACAATAAAGTCAGAATTGCGAGATACAAACTCACAATTTCGAGAAATGAAAAGTCTGAATTTTGAGTTTTTATCCCACAATTCTGACTTTATAACTCGCAATTGTGTGTTTATATCTCACTTCTAAGAGAAAAAAAAGCCATAATTGTGAGCTAAACAGTCACAATATCTTTTTTTCTTCTTTTATTCAGTGGCAAAAACAGGTTTCCATAGCTTTCAGTTATCACAGGCTTAAAAAAAAAAAAAAAAAACAGAAAATCTATCAGAAAAAAATTGCAATTCTGAGAAATAAAGTTGCAATTATGTGATTTTAACTCACAATTGTGAGTTATAAAGTCAGAAATGCAAGACATAAACGTGCAATTCTGAGAAATAAAGTTGCAATTACATGATATAATCTCACAATTGCGAGTTCTAGTCAGAATTCTGATATAAACTTGCAATTTATGAGAAATAAGGTTAGAATTGCATGATATAAATGTGCAGTTCTGAGAAATAGTTGCAGTTACGTGATGTAAACTCACAATTTTGAGAAAGAGTGTCAAAATTGATTTTATATCCCACAATTCTGAGAGAAAAAAGCAGCCAGAATTGTGAGAAAGTCACAATAACCTTTTTATTCTTTTATTCAGTGGCAAAAACAGGCTTCCATAGCTTTTAGCCATCACAGGTTTATAAAAAAAAAGTGCAGAAAATCAGAAAAAAACTGCAATTCTGAGAATCAAACTCACAATTACGAGAAAAAAAGTCTGAATTTTAAGTTTATATCCCTCAAATCATACTTTATAACTCGCAATTGTGTTTATATCTCAGTTCTGAGAAAAAAAAGCCATAATTGTGAGCTAAAGAGTCACAATAACCTTTTTTATTCTTTTATTCAGTGGCAAAAACAGGCTTCCATAGCTTTCAGCCATCACAGGCTTTAAAAAAAAAAAATTAAAAAAACACAGAAAATTATATATATATATATATATATATATATATATATATATATATATATAAAAAATTGCAATTCTGAGAAAGTTGCAATTATGTGATAAAAACTCACAATTGTGAGTTACAAAGTCAGAAATGCAAGATACAAACTAGCAATTCTGTGAAAATGTCAGAATTGCAAGATATAAACTCACAATTGCAAGAAAGTGTCAAAATTGTGAGTTTATATCCCACAATTCTGACTTTATATTTTGCAACTGTTTATATCTCACAGTTCTGAGAAAAAAAGTCAAACTTTTTTTTTAATTCAGTGGCAGAAACGGGTGAGATATCACAGGTTCAAAAAAGCAGCGCAGAACATCCATCAGAAAAAAAAATTGCTATAATAATAAACTCAATTGTTTTAAAAATAAAAGCACTGATAATCTATAGAAAGCAAAGGAGGCGGACGGCGAGCAAAGAAAAAAGGCACCAAAAAGACGTAGTCTTTCGATCATTTTAATACATGGTTACCTGTACACATGAGGAAGAAAAGAAACACTAAAATTAAACATTTTTGAAATTATAATATCCCTTTTCATTAAGCAATGAAGTTAATACTAGATCAATTTGTAACTAGTCAATCATACATATATTAGATCACAGAGTTTTTTTTTTTTTTTTTAAAAGCACAGAAAATTATGTATATATAAATTGCAATTCTGAGAAATAAAGTTGCAATTATGTGATATAAACTCACAATTGTGAGTTATAAAGTCAGAATTGCAAGATACAAATTGTGAGTGTATATCCCACAATTCTGAGAGAAAAAAAGTCAGAATTGAGATAAAGTGTCTAACTTTTATTCAGTGGCAGAAACAGCCTTCCATAGCTTTCAGCCTTAACAGATTAAAAAAAAAAAAAAAAAAATGCAGAAAATCTATCAGAAAAAATTGCAATTCTCAGAAATTGTGAGTTAAAAATCACATAATTGCAACTTTATTTCTCGGAGTTGCAAGATATAAACTCACAATTGCAAAAAAAAAAAAAAAAAAAAAAAGTGTCAAAATTGTGAGTTTATATCCCACAATTCCGACTTTATATTTTGCAACTGTTTATATCTCACAAACCTTTTTTTTAATTCAGTAGCAGAAACAAGTGAGATATCACAGGGAAAAAAAAAGCTGTAATAATAATAAACTCAATTGTTTAAAAAAAAAAAAAAAAGCACTGATAATCTATAGAAAGCAAAGGAGGCGGACGGCGAGCAAAGAAAAAAGGCACCAAAAAGACGTAGTCTTTCGATCATTTTAATACATGGTTACCTGTACACATGAGGAAGAAAAGAAACACTAAAATTAAACATTTTTGAAATTATAATATCCCTTTTCATTAAGCAATGAAGTTAATACTAGATCAATTTGTAACTAGTCAATCATACATATATTAGATCACAGAGTTTTTTTTTTTTTTTTTTTAAAAAGCACAGAAAATTATGTATATATAAATTGCAATTCTGAGAAATAAAGTTGCAATTATGTGATATAAACTCACAATTGTGAGTTATAAAGTCAGAATTGCAAGATACAAATTGTGAGTGTATATCCCACAATTCTGAGAGAAAAAAAGTCAGAATTGAGATAAAAAGTCTAACTTTTATTCAGTGGCAGAAACAGCCTTCCATAGCTTTCAGCCTTAACAGATTAAAAAAAAAAAAAAAAAAATGCAGAAAATCTATCAGAAAAAATTGCAATTCTCAGAAATTGTGAGTTAAAAATCACATAATTGCAACTTTATTTCTCGGAGTTGCAAGATATAAACTCACAATTGCAAAAAAAAAAAAAAAAAAAGTGTCAAAATTGTGAGTTTATATCCCACAATTCCGACTTTATATTTTGCAACTGTTTATATCTCACAAACCTTTTTTTTAATTCAGTGGCAGAAACAAGTGAGATATCACAGGGAAAAAAAAGCGCAGAAAATCTATCAGAAAAAAATTGCAATTCTGAGAAATAAAGTTGCAATTATGTGATTTTAACTCACAACTGTGTTACAAAGTCAGAAATGCAAGATACAAACTAGCTATTCTGTGAAAAAGTCAGAATTGCAAGATATAAACTCACAATTGCAAGAAAGTGTCAAAATTGTGAGTTTATATCCCACAATTCCGACTTTATATTTTGCAACTGTTTATATCTCACAAACCTTTTTTAATTCAGTAGCAGAAACAAGTGAGATATCACAGGGAAAAAAAAAGCTGTAATAATAATAAACTCAATTGTTTAAAAAAAAAAAAAAAGCACTGATAATCTATAGAAAGCAAAGGAGGCGGACGGCGAGCAAAGAAAAAAGGCACCAAAAAGACGTAGTCTTTCGATCATTTTAATACATGGTTACCTGTACACATGAGGAAGAAAAGAAACACTAAAATTAAACATTTTTGAAATTATAATATCCCTTTTCATTAAGCAATGAAGTTAATACTAGATCAATTTGTAACTAGTCAATCATACATATATTAGATCACAGAGTTTTTTTTTTTTTTTTAAAAAAGCACAGAAAATTATGTATAGATAAATTGCAATTCTGAGAAATAAAGTTGCAATTATGTGATATAAACTCACAATTGTGAGTTATAAAGTCAGAATTGCAAGATACAAATTGTGAGTGTATATCCCACAATTCTGAGAGAAAAAAAGTCAGAATTGAGATAAAAAGTCTAACTTTTATTCAGTGGCAGAAACAGCCTTCCATAGCTTTCAGCCTTAACAGATTAAAAAAAAAAAAAAAAAATGCAGAAAATCTATCAGAAAAAATTGCAATTCTCAGAAATTGTGAGTTAAAAATCACATAATTGCAACTTTATTTCTCGGAGTTGCAAGATATAAACTCACAATTGCAAAAAAAAAAAAAAAAAAAAGTGTCAAAATTGTGAGTTTATATCCCACAATTCCGACTTTATATTTTGCAACTGTTTATATCTCACAAACCTTTTTTTTAATTCAATGGCAGAAACAAGTGAGATATCACAGGGAAAAAAAAGCGCAGAAAATCTATCAGAAAAAAATTGCAATTCTGAGAAATAAAGTTGCAATTATGTGATTTTAACTCACAACTGTGTTACAAAGTCAGAAATGCAAGATACAAACTAGCTATTCTGTGAAAAAGTCAGAATTGCAAGATATAAACTCACAATTGCAAGAAAGTGTCAAAATTGTGAGTTTATATCCCACAATTCCGACTTTATATTTTGCAACTGTTTATATCTCACAAACCTTTTTTTAATTCAGTAGCAGAAACAAGTGAGATTTCACAGGGAAAAAAAAGCTGTAATAATAATAAACTCGTTTAAAAAAAAAAAAAAAAAGCACTGATAATCTATAGAAAGCAAAGGAGGCGGACGGCGAGCAAAGAAAAAAGGCACCAAAAAGACGTAGTCTTTCGATCATTTTAATACATGGTTACCTGTACACATGAGGAAGAAAAGAAACACTAAAATTAAACATTTTTGAAATTATAATATCCCTTTTCATTAAGCAATGAAGTTAATACTAGATCAATTTGTAACTAGTCAATCATACATATATTAGATCACAGAGTTTTTTTTTTTTTTTTTAAAAAGCACAGAAAATTATGTATAGATAAATTGCAATTCTGAGAAATAAAGTTGCAATTATGTGATATAAACTCACAATTGTGAGTTATAAAGTCAGAATTGCAAGATACAAATTGTGAGTGTATATCCCACAATTCTGAGAGAAAAAAAGTCAGAATTGAGATAAAAAGTCTAACTTTTATTCAGTGGCAGAAACAGCCTTCCATAGCTTTCAGCCTTAACAGATTAAAAAAAAAAAACAAAAATGCAGAAAATCTATCAGAAAAAATTGCAATTCTCAGAAATTGTGAGTTAAAAATCATATAATTGCAACTTTATTTCTCGGAGTTGCAAGATATAAACTCACAATTGCAAAAAAAAAAAAAAAAAAAAGTGTCAAAATTGTGAGTTTATATCCCACAATTCCGACTTTATATTTTGCAACTGTTTATATCTCACAAACCTTTTTTTTAATTCAGTGGCAGAAACAAGTGAGATATCACAGGGGAAAAAAAGCGCAGAAAATCTATCAGAAAAAAATTGCAATTCTGAGAAATAAAGTTGCAATTATGTGATTTTAACTCACAACTGTGTTACAAAGTCAGAAATGCAAGATACAAACTAGCTATTCTGTGAAAAAGACAGAATTGCAAGATATAAACTCACAATTGCAAGAAAGTGTCAAAATTGTGAGTTTATATCCCACAATTCCGACTTTATATTTTGCAACTGTTTATATCTCACAAACCTTTTTTAATTCAGTAGCAGAAACAAGTGAGATATCACAGGGAAAAAAAAAGCTGTAATAATAATAAACTCAATTGTTTAAAAAAAAAAAAAAAGCACTGATAATCTATAGAAAGCAAAGGAGGCGGACGGCGAGCAAAGAAAAAAGGCACCAAAAAGACGTAGTCTTTCGATCATTTTAATACATGGTTACCTGTACACATGAGGAAGAAAAGAAACACTAAAATTAAACATTTTTGAAATTATAATATCCCTTTTCATTAAGCAATGAAGTTAATACTAGATCAATTTGTAACTAGTCAATCATACATATATTAGATCACAGTGTTTTTTTTTTTTTTTTTAAAAAAGCACAGAAAATTATGTATATATAAATTGCAATTCTGAGAAATAAAGTTGCAATTATGTGATATAAACTCACAATTGTGAGTTATAAAGTCAGAATTGCAAGATACAAATTGTGAGTGTATATCCCACAATTCTGAGAGAAAAAAAGTCAGAATTGAGATAAAAAGTCTAACTTTTATTCAGTGGCAGAAACAGCCTTCCATAGCTTTCAGCCTTAACAGATTAAAAAAAAAAAAAAAAAATGCAGAAAATCTATCAGAAAAAATTGCAATTCTCAGAAATTGTGAGTTAAAAATCACATAATTGCAACTTTATTTCTCGGAGTTGCAAGATATAAACTCACAATTGCAAAAAAAAAAAAAAAAAAAAGTGTCAAAATTGTGAGTTTATATCCCACAATTCCGACTTTATATTTTGCAACTGTTTATATCTCACAAACCTTTTTTTTAATTCAATGGCAGAAACAAGTGAGATATCACAGGGAAAAAAAAGCGCAGAAAATCTATCAGAAAAAAATTGCAATTCTGAGAAATAAAGTTGCAATTATGTGATTTTAACTCACAACTGTGTTACAAAGTCAGAAATGCAAGATACAAACTAGCTATTCTGTGAAAAAGTCAGAATTGCAAGATATAAACTCACAATTGCAAGAAAGTGTCAAAATTGTGAGTTTATATCCCACAATTCCGACTTTATATTTTGCAACTGTTTATATCTCACAAACCTTTTTTTAATTCAGTAGCAGAAACAAGTGAGATTTCACAGGGAAAAAAAAGCTGTAATAATAATAAACTCGTTTAAAAAAAAAAAAAAAAAGCACTGATAATCTATAGAAAGCAAAGGAGGCGGACGGCGAGCAAAGAAAAAAGGCACCAAAAAGACGTAGTCTTTCGATCATTTTAATACATGGTTACCTGTACACATGAGGAAGAAAAGAAACACTAAAATTAAACATTTTTGAAATTATAATATCCCTTTTCATTAAGCAATGAAGTTAATACTAGATCAATTTGTAACTAGTCAATCATACATATATTAGATCACAGAGTTTTTTTTTTTTTTTTTAAAAAGCACAGAAAATTATGTATAGATAAATTGCAATTCTGAGAAATAAAGTTGCAATTATGTGATATAAACTCACAATTGTGAGTTATAAAGTCAGAATTGCAAGATACAAATTGTGAGTGTATATCCCACAATTCTGAGAGAAAAAAAGTCAGAATTGAGATAAAAAGTCTAACTTTTATTCAGTGGCAGAAACAGCCTTCCATAGCTTTCAGCCTTAACAGATTAAAAAAAAAAAACAAAAATGCAGAAAATCTATCAGAAAAAATTGCAATTCTCAGAAATTGTGAGTTAAAAATCATATAATTGCAACTTTATTTCTCGGAGTTGCAAGATATAAACTCACAATTGCAAAAAAAAAAAAAAAAAAAAGTGTCAAAATTGTGAGTTTATATCCCACAATTCCGACTTTATATTTTGCAACTGTTTATATCTCACAAACCTTTTTTTTAATTCAGTGGCAGAAACAAGTGAGATATCACAGGGGAAAAAAAGCGCAGAAAATCTATCAGAAAAAAATTGCAATTCTGAGAAATAAAGTTGCAATTATGTGATTTTAACTCACAACTGTGTTACAAAGTCAGAAATGCAAGATACAAACTAGCTATTCTGTGAAAAAGACAGAATTGCAAGATATAAACTCACAATTGCAAGAAAGTGTCAAAATTGTGAGTTTATATCCCACAATTCCGACTTTATATTTTGCAACTGTTTATATCTCACAAACCTTTTTTAATTCAGTAGCAGAAACAAGTGAGATATCACAGGGAAAAAAAAAGCTGTAATAATAATAAACTCAATTGTTTAAAAAAATAAATAAATAAAAGCACTGATAATCTATAGAAAGCAAAGGAGGCGGACGGCGAGCAAAGAAAAAAGGCACCAAAAAGACGTAGTCTTTCGATCATTTTAATACATGGTTACCTGTACACATGAGGAAGAAAAACACTAAAATTAAACATTTTGAAATTATAATATCCCTTTTCATTAAGCAATGAAGTTAATACTAGATCAATTTGTAACTAGTCCATCATACATATATTAGATCACACACAGTTTTTTTTTTTTTTTTTTAAAAAGCACAGAAAATTATGTATATATAAATTGCAATTCTGAGAAATAAAGTTGCAATTATGTGATATAAACTCACAATTGTGAGTTATAAAGTCAGAATTGCAAGATACAAATTGTGAGTGTATATCCCACAATTCTGAGAGAAAAAAAGTCAGAATTGAGATAAAAAGTCTAACTTTTATTCAGTGGCAGAAACAGCCTTCCATAGCTTTCAGCCTTAACAGATGAAAAAAAAATAATAAAAAATGCAGAAAATCTATCAGAAAAAATTGCAATTCTCAGAAATTGTGAGTTAAAAATCACATAATTGCAACTTTATTTCTCGGAGTTGCAAGATATAAACTCACAATTGCAAAAAAAAAAAAAAAAAAGTGTCAAAATTGTGAGTTTATATCCCACAATTCCGACTTTATATTTTGCAACTGTTTATATCTCACAAACCTTTTTTTTAATTCAGTGGCAGAAACAAGTGAGATATCACAGGGGAAAAAAAGCGCAGAAAATCTATCAGAAAAAAATTGCAATTCTGAGAAATAAAGTTGCAATTATGTGATTTTAACTCACAACTGTGTTACAAAGTCAGAAATGCAAGATACAAACTAGCTATTCTGTGAAAAAGTCAGAATTGCAAGATATAAACTCACAATTGCAAGAAAGTGTCAAAATTGTGAGTTTATATCCCACAATTCCGACTTTATATTTTGCAACTGTTTATATCTCACAAACCTTTTTTAATTCAGTAGCAGAAACAAGTGAGATATCACAGGGAAAAAAAAAGCTGTAATAATAATAAAACTCAATTGTTTAAAAAAAAAAAAATAAAAGCACTGATAATCTATAGAAAGCAAAGAAGGCGGACGGCGAGCAAAGAAAAAAGGCACCAAAAAGACGTAGTCTTTCGATCATTTTAATACATGGTTACCTGTACACATGAGGAAGAAAAGAAACACTAAAATTAAACATTTTTGAAATTATAATATCCCTTTTCATTAAGCAATGAAGTTAATACTAGATCAATTTGTAACTAGTCAATCATACATATATTAGATCACAGAGTTTTTTTTTTTTTTTTTTTAAAAAGCACAGAAAATTATGTATATATAAATTGCAATTCTGAGAAATAAAGTTGCAATTATGTGATATAAACTCACAATTGTGAGTTATAAAGTCAGAATTGCAAGATACAAATTGTGAGTGTATATCCCACAATTCTGAGAGAAAAAAAGTCAGAATTGAGATAAAAAGTCTAACTTTTATTCAGTGGCAGAAACAGCCTTCCATAGCTTTCAGCCTTAACAGATTAAAAAAAAAAAAAAAACGCAGAAAATCTATCAGAAAAAATTGCAGTTCTCAGAAATTGTGAGTTAAAAATCACATAATTGCAACTTTATTTCTCGGAGTTGCAAGATATAAACTCACAATTGCAAAAAAAAAAAAAAAAAAAGTGTCAAAATTGTGAGTTTATATCCCACAATTCCGACTTTATATTTTGCAACTGTTTATATCTCACAAACCTTTTTTTTTAATTCAGTGGCAGAAACAAGTGAGATATCACAGGGGAAAAAAAGTGCAGAAAATCTATCAGAAAAAAATTGCAATTCTGAGAAATAAAGTTGCAATTATGTGATTTTAACTCACAACTGTGTTACAAAGTCAGAAATGCAAGATACAAACTAGCTATTCTGTGAAAAAGACAGAATTGCAAGATATAAACTCACAATTGCAAGAAAGTGTCAAAATTGTGAGTTTATATCCCACAATTCCGACTTTATATTTTGCAACTGTTTATATCTCACAAACCTTTTTTAATTCAGTAGCAGAAACAAGTGAGATATCACAGGGAAAAAAAAAGCTGTAATAATAATAAAACTCAATTGTTTAAAAAAAAAAAAATAAAAGCACTGATAATCTATAGAAAGCAAAGGAGGCGGACGGCGAGCAAAGAAAAAAGGCACCAAAAAGACGTAGTCTTTCGATCATTTTAATACATGGTTACCTGTACACATGAGGAAGAAAAGAAACACTAAAATTAAACATTTTTGAAATTATAATATCCCTTTTCATTAAGCAATGAAGTTAATACTAGATCAATTTGTAACTAGTCAATCATACATATATTAGATCACACAGAGTAGAAAGCAAAAACAGAATTAAAAAGTTATGGGTTCGGGACTGTACAGGAGTCCACAGTGTGTACTGGTGAAGTCGAGGGATGGATGGTGGGCCGGCGGTACCAAATAAGACAAGAACGTTTGATCTTCCAATACTTCCAATATAAAAAACTACAAGTAATTAATACACAGGTAGGCTCTCCGAGGCTTAGCAGTCTTGAACGCTTACAGAAACACACATAAAACTTCTCATCCGTCAGCAAGATGCAACATCAAATTTCAAATTACACATTCACAATCTTTGACAAATTTCAGTATGAAAACAGAACAGAAAAACAGGGACAGTTTTCCTGTGAAAATGCAGGACAAAAAAAAGTCTTTGATTTAATTATATATATATTTTTAAATAAAGTATTTAGTCAAGTATCTGAGCATACATACATAGTTTTACAAGATCGCAAAAAGGCAAAAAAAACAACCCCGCTGTCATAAAAAAATTATTATCCGTTACATTTGCATACGACTACAAAAAAAAAAGAAAAATATTAGAGAAGTCCATCTTTGTTTCAAAAAGTATGAAATAAGATATTGCACCTTTTTAAACCAGAGTACAATAAAATGACATTGAAAACAGAATACAAAGTACATGAGGAATTACATCATCATCATCATCATCATCAGGAAGCGAGCGGCGACGTCGTTGCGTTTCTCGTGTAACAAAAGCATATATTTCTGTAACAAAAACATCACAGTTTTTAATCGCACTGAATTAAAATGCTTTATGTAAAAGAAAAGAGAAAAAGAAACATTTTGTACACATTCTTAAAACATTTCACGACAAAACGAAACGATAAACCAATTCAAGACTGCTAAGCCCGCGCTCATTTTATTGCAACAGAACTAGAAAAATAAGAGATTATATTGCGCGATCGATGAAATGCCGCGACTCCGGGGTTCGTTTTGGCGATACACATCTATATATATATATCGTTGAATTAAAAAGGAAGAATAGAAAACAAACCAACTCGGAAACGGTCCAAAAGGGATCCCGGAAATCGCCCATATCGAATAATGGTGTACACAAGTATTTAGTAACAATTTGATGTCCTGATTTAGAAATAGTTCTCTTTTTAAATCATATAAGTCATTCTACAGCTAGTGTTTCTCACTAAGAAAAAAAGTAAAAGTCTTCAAGGCGTTGCAAATCTAGAAACCTCTGTTACAAAAGGTCTGTTTCCTCCTCGCAGTGATTCAAAAATCTTCAACTAAAGGGTCTGCAGTCGCCCGCTTTAATGATCCTGCGGGACAAGAGGAGGACAAAAAACAGCGTTAGAGTCCAGGAAAATTGGGAAATGTTTTTTACATATAAAACTGCTGTTTTCTATGTGAGTATCTGTTCAAATCTAATTTATTCCTGTGATCAAAGATGAATTTTCAGCATCCGGTCTTCAGAAATCATTCTAACACTGATTTTCTGTTCAACAAACGATTTTTTTTTTGCTGTGGAAACATCATACATTTCATTTCAGGATTCACAACAATAGAAAATAGTAATCTTTAGTAACATTAAAAGTGTCGTTACATCACTTTTGATCAATTTAATGCATCCTTGATCAGTAACAGTATTCATTTCTTCTTTTCACCGTTTTTAACATTGATAATCAGAAATATTAACATGATTTTTGATGAATCATGTAACACTGAGGACTGAAAATGATGATGCTGAAAATAATTCAGCTTTGATCACAGGAATAAATTATATTTGAACAGATATTCACAAACTATGGAAGCCTGTTTCTACCACTGAACAAAAATTTTTTTTAAAAAGGCTATTGCAACTTCTTTCACAATTCTGACTTTTTTTCTCTTCATCTTGCTCGATTCAGACTCGCAATTCAGACTTTATTTCTCCCAATTCTGACTTTATAACTTTTATATCTCACAAATCGGAGAGAAAAAAAGTCAGAATTGCGAGACGCAAACTTGCACTTGGGAGGAAAAAAAAAAAGTCAAAACTGGGAGATACAAAGTTGCAATTGAAAAAAAAGTCAGAACTGCAAGAACAAAAGTCAGAACTGGGAGACAAAGTTGCAATTGAGAGAAAAAAACTGCGAGACACAAAGACAATTGCGAGATACAAAGTTGCAACTGCAAGAGAAAAAACCTGAACTGTGAGAAAAAAGTCAGAACTGTGAGAAAAATTCAGAACTGTGAGATAAAGTCGCAATGGTGAGAAAAATAAACTAAACTGAGAAAAAAAGTCAGAACTGAGAGAAAAAAAAATTCAGAACTGTGAGATAAAGTCGCAATTGCGAGAAAAAAGTCAAACTGCAAGAAAAAAAGAACTATGAGAAAGTCACAATTGCGAGAAAAAAGTCAAACTGCAAGAAAAAAAGAACTATGAGAAAGTCACAATTGCGAGAAAAAAGTCAGAACTGTGAGAAAAAAAATCTGAACTGTGAGATAAAGTCGCAATTGCGAGAAAAAGTCAAACTGCAAGAAAAAAAGAACTGAGATAGTCAGAACTGCGAGAAAAAAAATTCAGAACTGTGAGAAATAAAGTCTGAACTGTGAGATAAAGTCACAATTGCGAGAAAAAAGTCAAACTGCAAGAAAAAAATTCAGAACTGTGAGAAAAAAAAATCAGAACTGTGAGATAAAAGTCGCAATTGCGAGAAAAAAGTCAAACTGCAAGAAAAAAAAGTCAGAACTGTGAGAAAAAAAAAAATCAGAACAGATCAGCAATTGCGAGAAAAAAGTCAGAACTGCGAGAAAAAAACTACTATGAGATAAAGTCACAAATGCGAGAAAAAAGTCAAACTGCAAGAAAAAAAATTCAGAACTGTGAGAGAAAAAAAAAATCAGAACTATGAGATAAAGTTGCAATTGCGAGAAAAAAGTCAGAACTGCAAGAAAATTCAGAACTGTGAGAAAAAAGTCTGAACTGTGATAAAGTCGCAATTGCGAGAAAAAAGTCAGAACTGCAAGAAAAAAAGTCAGAACTGCGAGAAAAAAAGTCAGAACTGTGAGAAAAAAAAGTCAGAACTGTGAGATAAAGTCGCAATTGCGAGAAAAATAATCTGAACTGTGAGAAAAAAAAGTCAGAACTGCAAGAAAAAATTCAGAACTCTGAGAAAAAAATCTGAACTATGAGATAAAGTCGCAACTGCGAGAAAAAAGTCAGAACTGCAAGAAAAATTTCAGAACTGTGAGATAGAAAGTCGCAATTGCAAGAAAATGACTTTATTTCTCGCATTATGAGTTTATATCCCGCAATTCTGACTTTATAGCTCACAAATACAAATAAAAAGGTAATTGCGACTTTTTATCTCACAATTCTTTTTTTTCTCAGAACTGTGAGATAAAAAGTCGCAATTACCTTTTTTTTTCCTTTATTCGGTGGCAGAAACGGGCTTCCACAGAAAACAGCCATTTTAAATTATACTTTTATTTTACAATTTTTACTGCATTTTTGATCCAATAAATGCAGCCAGTGAGCAGAAGAGACTTCTTCCATAAACATCGTAATTAATCCAAACTTTCAGCTGGTGGTGTGTATATAACATATGATAAATATCTATATCGGCAGAGTTGCGTTTCTTACCGGGAGGCCGGGAGCCTGCGTCTGTCCCTGGTTGTAATACGCCCCCTGCTGTCTGTAATACTCCACCCAGGCGGCGCTGTAGTCTGGAGGAGAGCTCTGCTGAGATCCAGGACCGGCTGCCTGAGCTGGAAACACACACAAACATACAATGAGAACGCGGACATCCAGCATGGATTGACTGACGTCAGCAGGACAGACGTTCTTACTCTGTTTCTTATAATACTCCTCCCACGCTTTGCTGTAGTCTGCGCCGCCGCTCTGGCCTTGGTTCTGTTGACCTGCATAGAGCATTAAACCAAAATCAATCTCAGTTTGACTCAGGAACATCAGTTACAACTAAAGATCTGTGATTAATCAGAATAAAGCCCAAATCATAATTAAATTTACATATTCACACAGCAATGTGTTCATTTACACGCATACAGCTCATGATCTGCTGTTTTCAGCGTTTTGGTTCACAGTAAATGATCCACATGAACTTTGTCTGCATCTCTGATGAGTTTGAGTGCATTTGGGAACAAATCATGCACAAAATTCAGGAACAAAACATATGCAAAACAACAGCAAAAAAGTCACGTCAACATGAAATTTGGATGTTTTGAGCTTTGAAAATCAGGAAATATTAATGCATTTAACAGTTGGGTCAAAGACGTTAAGATGTCCATGTCAAAGGAAATTTACAAAAGTGATTTTGTGTCTATAGAAAGCACATTAAATGTAAGTGAAGTGTCTACTTTTAAGGTTACAAATGTTTTTGGAGAATAAAATGTCAATTTGTTTGAAATAATGTTAGTGTCATTAAGTGTAACAATATTTGTGTAAAAATTCAAACAACATGCTTATTCTGACTTGTGCATATTAAAATATATAAAATAATAAATGAGCATATTAAATTTTGTGTTTTAAACGAGTAAAAAACTCTTACTGACAAATAGGCAAAACCTAGGATAGTGGCAAATTGTAAAAATGTAAAATTACCTTGTTAGTATTTTGGGTGAAAGTAATTGGTCGTTTAATATGTCACAAATTGATTTTTGTTGTAAATATGCCTGACAAGATTGTTACACTGAATGACATTTTAGTGGGTGCCTTCTGTAAATTAGCGAAAAAATGCGTGATAACTATTTTTTGCTAAGAAAAACAAAAACAAATATGAAATTAAACTAAACAGAAAACTATTTTTTTTTGGAAAAATAACATGCATTATGCTTAAACTCTTTTTTTGTCTTTGACCCAGTTAAAAAGTTAAAAAAGATTATGAATTATAAATTTATTATTTTTCTATTAATTTACTTTTTTTAAATTTACACATACTGAATTTACACACTTTTTTATAATTTAAATGTGAAATATTACATTAGTAATTTTTATATTTAATAATACAAATATTAGTAATTATTACATATTACTATATTATTATTATTATTATTATTATTATTATTATTATTATTATTATTATTATTATTGCCATACTGACATATCTCCTCAAAATTGACCAATTGTGAAACCCTACAAGCAAAACTAGAATTTTAAATCTTTTTAAATGCTAAAAAATAAATAGCCCAGTTAAAAAGTATAAAAAAAAAAAAAAAAAAAGATTACGAATTATAAATGTATTTTTTTCTATTAATTTACGAACAGTTTTTTTAAATAATTTAATGTGAAATATTACATTAGTAATATTTTTTTTAATGTACTTAAATTAGTAATATTATATATAATACAAATATTAGTCATTATTACATATTACTATATTATTATTATTATTATAGCCATACTGACATATCAAATTGTGAAACCCTACAAGCAAAACTTGAATTTTAAATATTTTTAAATGCTATTTTTAAATGCTTTTTAGGCTATTTAAAATAAATAAATAAATAAAACTTCTTGGGATACCAGTCAGAGCGAAAACTAAACCAATGATAACAAAAAACACTTAATCTTGTGTTTCAGGTTAAAGGAAATGACCACAAATGAACAGGAAAAGCTTCTGGTAACTTTCTTCTAGGATACTGTTTTGTAGTTTTGTGTATTTTTCTTATGTTTTTTTTATTTTTAGGAAAATTGTTCCAAGACTTTTAACCGTTATAAAGCTGTAAAAGTCAATAACGGATCGAGTGCTGTTGCGCTTTTTGTGTGAAACAACAACAAGTTCATCGGAGGCTTTTATCGGGACGAGTAATGAAAAACAACAACAGTGTTCCAGTTCACCAAAAAAGTGCCAGAAAATAATACAGGAGACCAGGAAAATTGTTAGTCGGTAAATAAAACCCTCTCAGCCACATCTCCGAAGTGTCCCCGAGTCTCACCCAAAGCTTCATGACGTTTAGATTGAAGAAAACAGTAAAGTGTTTCAGAACCAAAGGCACTTGCCTAGCTTTTTATAATACTGCTCCCACGCTTTGGAATAGTCCATCTGGCCGGTCTGAGATCCATTGTGACCTGAAACGAAAGATGAAATGAATCTACAAGCAAATGATGCTCCTCGGAAGAAACTGGCGTTTACAAAGCGAGTGAATCTTACTGGGGTCCTGCTGGCTCTGAGGCTGCCATGTCTGGTACGTGGTTCCCCAACCTCCAGTCATGAACGTCTGCGGACCACTAACACACAAACAACACCACAACATTACAAACACTCCACACAGGAGACGAAGACAACCAATCCAGTCTGAAACTGATGAAAACGATTCATATGAACGCTTCTGATGAAGTCTGAGAGGCTCAAATCATTAGGGCTATGAGCAGGATTCCCACTCTAAGCCAAATGTCAAATTCCCTGACTTGTACTGACTAAAAAGCTGAATTTCCATGACCTATAATGAACGGATCCATCCACTTGCAAGCTTTATTTACTTGTTTTACTTGTATCTTGCAACTGAGAGATATAAACTCATTTCTGAGGAGAAAAAACACACTGATATGTTCACATAAATGCGAGTTTGTGTCACAAAATTCTGACTTAACTCTCAATTGCAAGTTTAAGACTTTATAACTTACAATTCTGACTTTTTTCTCACAACTGAGTTTATATCATGCAATTCTGACTTTAAAACTCACAATTGCGGCTTTTTATCTCACAATTCTGACTTTATTTCTCAGAATTGCGAGTTGATATTTCACAATTCAGAGAAAAAACGTCAGAATTGCGAGTTTGTATCACGCAATTGTGAGAAAGTAAGTCAGAATTGTGAGATAAGTCACAATAACCTTTTTTTTTTTTTTTTAGTTCCAGAAACAGACTTTTTCTGTACCATTTCTACAGAAATTATTATTATTATTATTATTATTTATGATTTCAGGAGTTAAACAATCTGAAGGATTTTCTGTTTGTAATCAAGTTCATCATTTTCTTTTTTATTTCTTCACATTTAGTTTTTGCTTTTCTATCATCTACTTTTCATACCCAGTCTTTGAAGTGGTCATTTTGTAGCCAAAGCACTTGAAATTTACATTTTTCTGACATGTTTGCCTTAGTTATCTTAGCCATGGTGCATTTGACTTCAGTGATTGCCAGTTGATGTGCGGGAAGGGAATAAAATGGCACTGAAAAATAGCCTAACCATAAAAATAGGCAAAACGTGTAAAACAATGCAATAAAAAAAAAATGGTATAGAAAAATTACATTTTGATAAATAGAAACTAAAATTTAAAGCAACAAACAAAAATCCCTGATATTCCATGACTTGGACCAAAAAAATATAAAATTCCCTGACTTTCAATGACTGGAATAGACCTTTTAAAATTCCATGATATTCCAGAAATTCCATGATCCGTGGGAACCCTGTATGAGGTGATTTTTAGTGAGTTAAATACATGATATGCTGATTAATTAAATCACAAATCAATCACAAATCAACTTTGGATGAGAAATCATCCCCAAAAGATCATTTGTGCTAAATGAGTAAAGCAATAAGGTGCCAACAAGTCACTGTCTAAATAAATGAGTCGTTGAAACATTCACTCAACCCATTTGTTCAAACGGCCAATTCATTCAAAAACAAAACAAGTGACTCTTTACTAGGGATGGAACCATGTCAAAATCTCACAATATGATAATATCGCCCACAATACGATATTTAAATGAAGACTTGAAAAAAAAAGAAAAAAAAAAGTACATTTTGTGCATTTTAAAAGCTACATTATTCTATCGAATGCACTTTGAGAGTTCAAAATGAAGAGATCCAACCCCAAAAAAAACTTTAAAACTCTTTTTAGTTGTGGTTTAGTGTCTCAGCCTGTTTTACATTAACATTGGTGTTTTACAATCCAAAAGTTAGAATTTAATAATAATAATAATAATAATAATAATAATAATAATAATAATAATAATAATAATAATAACAACAACTTTATAATATTGTTATTCCTATGACAGTAATAGTCATATTGTAAACAAAACAAAAATCACCACCATATGATATTTATTGCGATATACAAATAAAGACTTTTACATTTTGTGCATTTTAAAGTTCAATTATTCTATCTAATGCACTTTAAGTTCAAATTTTAAGATCTCCAACCCAAGAAAACTTTAAAAGGGGACACAACCCTCTTTTTAGTTGTGAGTTGGTGTCTCTGCCTATTTTACATTAACATTTAACGACTTGTTTTCTTAAAAAAAAATAAATAAATAAATGTTTGTTTGTTTTTGTGTAAAAGCAGCAAATAATCACCAATGGGGTAGGCAAAATCTAGTTTTCTGCTTGAAATAAGAATATTATATCTATACGAAGACAATCAATCCAGTCGGAAACTGATGAAAACGACTCATCTGAACGCTTTTGACGAAGTCTGTGAGGCTCAAATCATTAGGGCTATGAGGTGATTTTTAGCGAGTTAAATGCATGATATGCTGATTAATTAAATCATAAATCAATCACAGATCAACTTTGGATGAGAAATCATCCCCAAAAGATCATTTGTGTTAAATGAGAAACTCCTAATGAGTGAGTTGTTGAAACATTCACTCAACCCATTTGTTCAAATGTGACCCTGGAGCACAAAACCAGTCATAAGTCGCTGGGGTATATTTGTAGCAATAGCCAAAAATACATTGTATGGGTCAAAACTATGAATTTTTCTTTTATGCCGAAAATCATTAGGATATTAAGTAACGATCATGTTCCATTAAGATACTTTGTAAATATCCTACTGTAAATGTATCAAAACTTAATTTTTGATTAGTAATATGCATTGCTAAGATCTTCATTTGGTCAACTTTAAAGGTGATTTCCTCAGTATTTTTATTTTTTTGCACCCCCAGATTTCAGATTTTCAAATAGTTGCATCTCGGCCAAATAATGTCCCATCATAACAGACCATATAATCAATGGAAAGCTTATTTATTCGACTTTCAGATGATGTATAAATCTCAATTTAGAAAAAAATGACGCTTATGACTGGTTTTGTGGTCCAGGGTCACAAACGGCAAATTCAGTCAAAAACAAAACAATTGACTTTTGTGATTTAGTGCCTATTTTTAGTGCCTATTACATTAACATTGGTGTTTTAGAATCCAAAAGTTAGAATTTAATAATAATAAATTTTATAATACTGTTATTTCTATGCCAGTAATAATCATACAGTAAACAAAACTGCACTGTAAAATAAATGAAATTAATATTTCACTGTAAAAAATATTTTTTTTGTCTTTTCTAGTATAAATATCTAAAATCTCTTGAATCAAGATGAATTCAACTTAAGATTACATCGTTTTCTAAAAAATTATAAAAATTCTTTATTTTGCAAAAATATCTTCCAGTGGGGCAAGAAAAAAAAAATTAAGATAAGATTATTTTTCTTAGCCCATTGGCAGATATTTTTGCTTGTTTTATGCAAAAACTAACAAACGAAATTTGGAAAGGTTTTTTTTTTTTTTTTTTTTTTTTTTAGAAACCAAGGCATAATATCTTAAATGACTTTACTTGTAAAGTAAATGCATCCTGATTCAAGAATTTTTAGATATTTATACTAGAAAATAAGACAAAAATACCAAATAAGAATAATCATTTTTTCCAGTGTTGTATTTAAAAAGCAACAATGTTAACTTGTTTATTAAACTGTGACATACATAAATATGTTTGTATGCAGATATTGGGGAAAAGCAGCATGTGATGTTAAACTATATCATATTATATAAACACAAAAGGGTTTTTTTTGCCCTCATGTGTGACCCTGGACCACAAATATAACCAGTCATAAGGGTTATTTATTTAAAATAAGCTTTCCATTGATGTATGGTTTGTTAGGATCGGACAATATTTGGCCGAGATACAACTATTTGAAAATCTGCAATCTGAGGGTGCAAAAAAATCTAAATATTGAGAAAATCGCCTTTAAAGTTGTTCAGATGAAGTTCTTAGCAATGCTTATTACTAATCAAAAATTAACTTTTGATATATTTACAGTAGGAAATTTACTAAATATCTTTATGGGACATGATCTTTACTTAATATCCTAATGATTTTTGTCATAAAAGAAAAATCAATAATTTTGACCCATGCAATGTTTTCTTGGCTATTGCTACTTACAACTGGTTTTGTGCTACAGGGTCACATATCTTGAATTTTAGGCTCATATATCTTGTTTTTTAACATTCAGATAGTCAAAACAACCACACAAAGCATCATTCCAGAGGGAAACAATATTTTGATTTACTCCCAGACTAAAAATACCCCGAAACTGAAGCGCTTCATTAGAATAAACTCAGTGGCAGAGAGGAAATAAAGGAAAGGAAGGAAGGAAAGGCACTCACTTCTGATGAGGAGTCGCTGGTCCTTGGGTGAAAGGACTGAGTCCAAAACTGCTGCTTCCTCCCATTCCAGACGCCTACATCAGGATAAAACCAAACCAGACATAAGGACTGAACATTTAAGTCCATTTGACTGAGGAAAGTCTATAGAAACTCAACTTGAAGTTTAGGGCCACTATGATTATTTGTGGAAAGAAATTAATACTTTTATCCAGCAAAGATGCATTAAATTAATCAAAAGTGAGAGTAAAAACATTTATAATGTCTCTTTTTCAAATAAATGCTGTTCTTTTGAACTTTCTATTCATCTGTGAATCCTGAAAAATAAAACACATGATGGTTTGCGCAAAAATATTGTGCAGCACAACTGTTTTCAACACTGAAGACTGGAGTAATGATGCTGAAAATTCAGGTTTGATCGCAGAAATAAATTAGACTTTCACATATATTGACGACGAAAACAGTTTTTTTACGTTGTAATAATATTTTAGAAATTTTCTGTGTTTTTTCTTTTCTTCAAAAAACAAAAATGGTGCTTTGGTGAGCAAAAGGGTTTTCTTTCGAAAACACCTCATCGACCCCAAATGCATCTGCAAACAGAAAGCATTGAGAAAGTGATCACTCACCCCGATCTTCTCGTCTATCAGTTGTCTTGCCATTTCCATCTGCTGAGGAGATCCGCGGATGGAGAAGATCCGGACGTTGGGGTCGGTGTTTGGAGGAGGATTTCTCTGCAGCTCCACATGAGCTCCGGACTGCTGGTTGATGTTCTTTATGGTCTCTCCACCTGAACATAAACACATGAACACAATCTCTTAACTACAAGCTTCATTCTTCACACAGATTTGTTATATGCAATATGTCCTGTTTGGGTGGTTTAACCAGTGAGAAACATCAGGGACAATCAAACTAAAAGATGGGTGCAAAACACCAGTTGCATAAAAGAAAATAAATCAGTTAATCAAATGACAATTGGAAGTATTTGGAGCAATTAAACAAAAAAATAAAGGTGCAAAATACCTGTTTACTAAACAGCCATAAAGTCTACACTGTGGTTTAAAAGGTATATGGACATAAGAAATGTATACATAAATAAATGCAAAAATAATCAGAGAAAAATAAAAGAAACTAAGTTAAAATAACCAATTAGAAACATCGGGTATAAAAAATATATATATAGTCTGCAAAAAAAGTTTAAAAAGTATATGACACGAGATGTCAAAAAAAAAAAAAAAAAAAATAAATAATAATAATAATAATAATAATAATAATAATAATAATAATAAATAAATAAATAAATAAATAAATAAATATCGAAATAACCATTTAGAAAACATCAGCGAGAAACAAAAATATATAGTTAGCCAAAGTTTAAAAAGTATATCACACAAGAGAAAATAAATAAATAAATAAAAATAAATATAAAAAGGTTAAATGCGTAATAAAATAAAAACGCAAAAGATAAAATAAACTAGAAACATCAGGGACAAACAAATATTTATAGGCTGCAAAAGTGTAAAAGGTATATGACAAGAGATTAAAAAAAATACAATTAAAAAATAAAACAAAAATAAATAAATAAAATAAATACGAACTATTACAATTAAAAAAAACAAAAACAAATCCAGGATAAAGAAAAAATAAAATTGAGATAAAATAAAAGGTTAAATGTAAAAATGAAAAACTAAAATAAAAAGTGAATTAAACAACAACAAGCAACAACAACCAGAAATCAGGGACAAACATACGTATAAATATAGTCTACAAAAGTTTAAAATGCATGGACAGGAGATAAAATATGCATGAAAAAAATGTATTAATGAAAACAATAATAAATAGTAATAAATAAAAAATAATCAGTTAGAAAAATCCAGGACAAACTAAATAATATAAAAAATAAATAAAAGGTAAATGTGGAATCAAATAAAACACACACACACACACACACACACACACACACACACACACACACTACTACAAACTAAATAAAATTAATAAAAAATAAAAGAACCATTTAGAAACATCTGCAGTAGTTTATAGTCTGCAAAAGTATATGACACAAGAGATAAAAATATACATTAATAAAAAAATAAATAAATATATTAAAAAAAAAGAAAAATCCAGGACAAACACAAATAATATTGAAAAAAAAATTCTAATTTAATCAAATAAAACACACACACAAACTAAATAAAATTAATAAAAAATAAAAGAACCATTTAGAAACATCTGCAGTAGTTTATAGTCTGCAAAAGTATATGACACAAGAGATAAAAATATACATACATACATACATACATACATACATACATAAATAAATAAATAAATAAATAAATAAATAAATAGAAAAATCCAGGACAAACAAAAATAATATTGAAAAAAAAAAAAAAAATCCAATTTAATCAAATAAAACACAAAACTAAATAAAATTAATAAAAAATAAAATAACCATTTAGAAACATCTGCAGTAGTTTATAGTCTGCAAATAAGAGATAAAAATATACATTAATAAAAAAATAAATTAATTAATAAAAAAAAAAAGAAGAAGAAAAATCCAGGACAAACAAAAATAAAATTGTAATAAAAAGTTAAATGCATAATAAAATTTAAACAAAATAAATAAAATAAACAACTAGATCAGGGACTAAACAGCAATGTTTTTTTTTTTCTTTAAGTATACAGAGAAATCGTATACAAAGTGTTTGGGGGGCTGGTGTACAAACACAAAAAGCCTGGTAAAGGGAAACACAGCGATGTCTGAACATTTGTTGACTCATCTGGGCGGTTTGACCCGACTGACCCCGGCTGAAAACGCTCCTCAAAACCACTCCGATGGACTGAGCCTGGGCCATTACGCTATTGTCAAACAAATTTAACTGCTGCATTAATGAAGCCATTATGAGCTCCGGCGTCAGACAGAGGCACAGATAAAGAGCCGAGCGCAGAGTTCAGGGAAGGAGCGCTTTAGTTAAAGGACGCTGGTTAAAGCCGTGGGACGCTCGTACTGGTGGTCTCCAGCTCGCGCTCAAAAGAGCGGCTAACAATGAGATGCGTGTTGGCTCTGAGAAACGCAAATCTGCTCAATTCCAGCGGATAATTCATGCAAAACCAATCTGGAGGTGATCCGATGACGAATGTGGACAGATTAATTACATGCCATTACACTAACAAACAAATACTGATGAAGTGTTCTGGCAATCCCTAGAACTTCAATTATTTGTTTTCATAATTAAATGTCTAAATCATAAAATGCACAATTTCCAAGGAAAAGAGGATTTTTGCAAATAATATTTGTCTCTGGATTTTTCTAACTGTTTTTTTTATTTATTACTATTTATTATTTATTAAATTATTTTATTTTTATAATGCATATTTTATGCATTTTAAACTTTTATAGACTATATGTATTTGTTTGTCCCTGATGTTTCTAGTTGTTGTTGCTTCTTGTTGTTTAATTGACTTATTTTTTATTTATTTTTTTTACATTTAACCTTTTATTTTATCTCAATTTTATTTTTTCTTTATCCTGAATTTTTTTTTTGTTTTTTTGTTACTGGTTATTTAATTGTAATAGTTCATTTTTATTCATTTATTTATTTATTTTATTTTTTTTAATTGTATGTATTTTTTTCTCTTGTCATATACTTTTTACACTTTTGCAGCCTATAAATATTTCTTTGTCCCTGATGTTTCTACTTGATTCTAGTTTATTTTATTTTTTGTATTTTTATTTTAACCTTTTATGTGCAAATATTTTGAATTGGTTTATTTATGTGGGTCTTATGTTATGTTTTATGTCCAAAGTATTGTCTACTTTTAAGGTTTCAAATACGTTTTTGGAGAATAACATGTCAAAATCTGGTTGAAAAAATAATTAAATGAGAATATTTATGCAAAAATTCAAACATGCTTATTTTGACTTGTACATATTAAAATGTATAAAATAAGGGAGCATATAAAATGTTATTGTGTTTTAGATTCTGACAAATGAGCAAATAAAAAAAATATATATTTTTATACTAAAAAAAAAAAATATTTATATATATAAAAATAAAAAAAATAAATAAAAAGTAAATATATGCCTGATCTTGTCAGGCATATATTTACAACAAAAATTATTTTGACAGATTAAAAGACAAATTACTTTCACAAAAAATACTTTATAAATGTATATAAAATAATATTATTATTTAATATTATATATATATATATATATATATTTTTTTTTTTTTTTTTAAATAATAATAATAATAATAATAATAATAATAATAATAATAATAATAATAATAATAATATTATTTTATATACAATTATAAAGTATTTTTTGTGAAAGTAATTTGTCTTTTAATCTGTCAAATTAATTTTTGTTGTAAATATATGCCTGACAAGATCAGGCATATATTTTCTTTATTTTTTTCTCAGAAAAACAAAAATGCAATTAAATTAAACAGAAAACTTTAAACTCAATTTAAAGCTGTTTTACACTTTTTATGCTTAAACCGTTTTTACGTCTTCTATACTCTGTTTTCATTTTTGTTGTTTCAATCATTTACTTTGTGTTTGTTTTTATTAATAAGAGTCTTGAATTAAAGTTTCATATTTGATTTGTTTTTATGGTTTATGTTTGCTTTGTATTTTTGTCATTTTTATATATTTTAAATAAGGCATTTATATTGTTTTAAAAGATTTAAAGTTTTTTTTCTATTTATTTAGTTATTTTAGTACTTAAGCTTAAACTTAATAAAAACAAGAAATATTGCCTTGGCAACTAACTAAAATAAAATAAGCTTATTTTATTAAATTTTTGTAATTGCATTTTCATTTTTATTCATTTTAGTGTCTGTATTGTCTTTAAAACACATTTTTAGATCTCATTTTCATTTTCTTTGAGGTTCTAGCTGAAGTTTTTTTAATAATTTTTTTTTGAAACTTAAAATGTTTCATGATTTTAGTTTATGATGATAACCCTGCTGTGCTGAGTGCTCCAAAAGAAAGTGTGAACGTCAAGCGTTTCATTCAGCAATGAGTTTTAGACCACCCAGAAGATGCTTTACCCCATTGTAGTGCAATAAAGGGCTCAAAAGCTCCCTATAGAGTGAACACTTACAGGGGTCATTTATACCCAGTGACATTTCAGAAAAAGGTGCATCTTTTGAGGCAAGTGAACTGCATTCCCATCAACTCAAAATCTTTCTAAATGATATCTGACAATTAATCAATACTTTCACTGCAATAGAACTTTCCAATACAATGCTTTAGATAAATAAATGAAATGAAATGTCAGATAAAGTCCTAACCTTTTCCGATCACAAGGCCGCACTTATCAGCCGGTATTGTGTAGGTCACTTCCTGCAGGCCTCCAGGAGTCCCCATGCTCCAATCCCCGCGACCTCTGCCACGACCTCTGGGTCCAACAGGCCCTCCGAACCCATCGCGCTCCTGAACACCAGACACACCGCAAACAACACACCGTTAGGACTGACAGCCGTTTAAAATCTTTTATCTAATTCATTCATGAGGATTAATTCATTAATTATTTGCAAAATTAATCACACATCAATTTTGGAAGAGAAATCAGACTCCAAGAGATCATAATTAAACAGACATTACAAAAAAAGCAGCCTGAGAAAGAAATATTTAGATTCTTGATAAATTGCATAATTTATTTAAATATGATTTTTTTTTTTTTTTTATAAAATTATACTCTAAATATGAAACTAAATGCACCAGTCTGTAGTAGAAAGTCACAGTTTTAATGAGCGAGTCATTAAATCAATCACCGATTCACAATTCACTTGACTGATTCATTCAGAAATTAACCAAATGACTCATTCACACTCATTCAAAACCGTGGGATTCATTCTGTAACAAATTTTCATTCATGAAATTGAGCAAAAATAGACAATACTGTCTAAAATGTAACAACATTAACTTCTTGTTTACTGAACTGTTGTATAAATAAATACATTAGCAATTGTGCAGATATTGGTGAAAAACAGCACTCCTGATTGGTGTGAAACTGCAAAATTATATCATAGGATATAAATACACGAGTTTTTGCATCATGAATTTTCGGCTCATATAACTGCATTCTAATAGTATGAATTGTGAGATCTAAACTCAATTGTGAGTTATAAAGTCAGAATTCCGAGATGTATACTCAGAATTCCAAGATATAAAGTCAGAATTCCGAGATATAAACTAAAATTCCAAGAAATAAACTTGCAGCTGCAAGTTATAAAGTCAAAAT
The DNA here is from genome assembly GCA_033026305.1 of Cirrhinus molitorella. NCBI lineage: Eukaryota > Metazoa > Chordata > Actinopteri > Cypriniformes > Cyprinidae > Cirrhinus > Cirrhinus molitorella. The sequence goes on from CM065119.1 coordinate 1,202,273, forward strand.
TCCAAGATATAAACTCGCAACTGCAAGTTATGAAGTCAGAATTCCGAGATATAAACTCGCAACTGCAAGTTATGAAGTCAGAATTCCAAGATATAAAGTCAGAATTCCGAGATTTAAACTAAAATTCTAAGATATAAACTCAGAATTCCGAGATATAAACTCGCAACTGCAAGTTATGAAGTCAGAATTCCAAGATATAAAGTCAGAATTCCGAGATATAAACGAAAATTCTAAGATATAAACTTGCAGCTGCAAGTTATGAAGTCAAAATTCCGAGATATAAACTCAGAATTCTGAGATATAAACTTGCAACTGCAAGTTATAAAGTCAGAATTCCAAGATATAAACTCAGAATTCGTACAAATTAACATCTCAAATTGACAGCTCTACATAAAACACAAGGCACACAAACGCACCTGTGCTGTCTGGACCAGATCGTTGATGAGGTGAACTGCGTGCTGACATCGGTCCGGCTGACCCATGACCTGAGCGATCCGGTCTGGACTGATCCCATCATCTGAAATACAGACACAGATCCGGCTTCATGAGTACAGACACAGAGATTACAAAAAAACAGGGCATTTAAACAGTTAAAGCCTATAAAACTATATGATATGTGAATTTCTAAATGATCAAACTTGTTGAAAAACAATCTACTCCATGTCTTCTTAATCAGTTACTAATTAATCTACTGATGCATTTTTCCATCATGGTGCACAAAATGAAATAAATTTTATTAATCACGTTCAAAAATTATATTTACATACAATTATGCATATATACATGCATAAATCACAAGTTTATGTATAATAAACATTAAAAACCAGCAGTTTATTGAATATTTCCATTGAATTCTCCTTGATTCTGCAGTCTGTTTGCTACTTTAATTCAGATCTAGTGCATGAATGAACTGAACAGCTGAATCGCTCAGCAGCATGAATATTCATGGGATTGTAAGCAGGCAGTAAACAGTGTAAACACATGTGAGAGAACAGTATATTAATCCCTGTAAACTTCTTAACACTTCACTGATCCTCCTGCAGGGCCTCCACAGTCTTAAGAGATTTGTGCGCATGAGTGCGTCCCAACATGCCCTAACCTGAGCTCAGCAACATCAGCCCCGAAACACACAGGTACAGACAGAAAAACACACAGCCCAGAAAATGCACTAGAAAATTCACCCTAGAAAATCCACATACTACAAAGTAAACTCATGCACTTTGCTGATAATGGCAACATTTTTTTTTTTTTTTTGCAAAACTGCATGCTGATGCTTGACTTAAGTTGCATTTGCTCATTAACTTCACTACTGAACAGATTTCAGTTGTAAGGCATTGCTTTATTCTGTTAAGCTACTTCATATGTTGTAAAAAGTGCTGCACAAATCAATCTAGAATGTAAAACTCCTCAAGCATTAAAAGTAATAGAGATCGCAGGATTAGAAACTATAAACGTAACTGTAATATTTTTGAACTGAATAGTAATCCTACCTGAAAAACTTATGTCTTTGTCCCATTGTTTGCTTATTTTTTCTTATTTTTAATGACAGAAATAAAAATAATTCCTGTTTAAAAGTTCTTGGTAAAACAAAAATCAGCAAGCTTTCTGTAAAAAAAAACAAAAACAATGCCTCAAATTGAGCAAACAAAAATTAATTTTCATGCTTTTAATTTTTTAAAAATTAAATGCAGAAAGCTTGCTGATTTTTGTTTCGCCAAGTACTTTTAAACTGGAATTATTCAGCAAATTCTGGTCTACATTGCATCTGAAAAAAAAAAAAAAAAAACCCTTCAAATGGAGCTTGAATAACTAGAAACTTTTTCATAGTGCTACTGTGTGTTAACATTCATTTTCAGCAAAAAAAATATATATATATTTAAATTTTATTTAAAATGCAGGAAGATTGCTAATTTTTGTTTATTCTGCTTGTTTGTTTTTTTGCCGTTAAAAAAAAAAAAAAAAAAAAAAAAACTAAGCAAACAATGGAACAAAGACAAAAAAGAAAAGTTTTTCTTCAGGTTGGATTAGTATTCAGTTCAAAAATATTACAGAAATGAATCAAATATAAAATAACCTGCACTGTCTTTACTGTAATTAAAATGAATGTTAAATAAAATAGCACTCTGAAAAAGCTAATTATTCAAGCTCAATTTGAAGAGGTTTTTTGGGGGGGGGGTTTTAGACCAGAATAAGATGTAATGTAGACCAGAATTTGCTGAATAATTCCCGTTTAAAAGTACTTGGCAAAACAAAAGTCAGCAAGCTTTCTGCATTACATTTTTTAAAAATTAAAAGCATGAAAATGTAACTTTTTTGCTGAAAATGAACGTTAACAAATAAAAAAACACTTATACAAGATTAACGAAAAAGCTTTAGTTATTCAAGCTCAATTTGAGGCACTGTTTTCGGTTTCTGACCTCAATAAGATATGAATCGATGTGAACCAGATTTTGCTGAATGAAATCCAACACTTGTTTCTTACCAATTTGTGCTGCTGATTTGAAAAACAGTGTCTGTTTTGCTCTCGTCACACTTTCTCACTGAATAATGATGGATTTTGTAGCATTTCTGCTTTGGACGACTAAACTCATGTGCTTTGCCGGTAATAGCAAAAAAATTGATGCTCGACTTCAGTTGTATTTGCATGCAAACATTTGCTCATTAACTTTCACACTATGGAACAGATTTCAGTCAAAAGGCATTGTTTTATTCTTTAAGCTACTTCGTATGTTGTAGAAAGTGCTGAACAAACCAATTTTAAAAAGGTAAAACTCCTCATCCGTTAAAAGCAAGAGAGATTGCATGATTAGAGACTAAAGAAAACGACTATAAAAATAAACCACGATGCTAATGAATAAAAAAAAAAAAAAAAAAAACGCGGTTTATTTTATATTTGATTTATTTTTGTAATATTTTCGAAATGAATACTAATCCTACCTGGAAACCTTTTCATTTTTGTCTTTGTCCCATTGTTTGCTTCTTTAAACAATTTTTAACGACAAAAACAGAATAAACAAATTTTCTGCATTTAAAATAAAATTAAATTAAAAACATAAAACGTTTTTGCTGAAAATGAACGTTAACATAAAATAGCACTCTGAAAAAGCTTCTAGTTATTCAAGCTCATAACTAGAATCAATCTAGTTATTTGTTTTCTGAGCAAAATAAAATAACTTTGTTTTCTGAGCAAAATAAGATGTAAATGTAGACCAGAATTTGCTGAATGAAATCCAACACTTGTTTCTTACTAATTCTGCGCTGCTGATCCCAAAAATAGTGTCTGTTTTACTCTCTCTCACTAAATAGGATGCATTTTGTAACATTATGCTCTCGACAACCATTCATCTCATATTCTCCTTTAATCAGCAGAAAACACCACAAATACATGATTCCTGTCTGAATCTGAGCCAGGTTACAACTATTTGTTCAATTCTTAGCCCTTTTTCACATGCATAAATGATTCTGAAGACGTTATTTTATGCCTAACCCTGCTTTATACTTTTTCCATTCTTTTGCAGATTGTAAGCTAAATTATGCATTTATAAAAATAAAAATGAAATGTTTGACTTGTCAAAAAATGCATCAAAGCATAAAATAATGGAGATTTTGTAAACTACATATACACATACATACATATACACACACACACACACACTGGAGATCAAAATTAGAGAACAATTTATAAACAATTGAACAATTCTGAAATAATGTCATCTTGATATCTTGACAAACTCAGTTGAAGGAGTTTTTGTCCTGTCTATACCATGCTACCAGAACACCTTTTCAACAAAAAAACATTATTTTGCAGAAAACACACTGATCAAAATTAGAGAACACTTTCAGATACCTCCCAGTTATTGGTGTTAATCTGGCACCTGCTGCTAATTTCCTTGATTATCTGTCAACCCCTATTTAACTGGCAGCCTAACTTCCAGTTTGACTGACTCTGCAAGATGGTGGCCGCTCTAAAGTGACTGAAAGCCTCCGGCAGCAGGTTGTCCAGATGAAGGCCAAAGGGATGACCCTATCAGCCATAGCAAGACAAATCTGTGATTTCAAGAATATTGAATCTTTACAACATCACAAACTCATTCAAGTCCCCCAAGAAGGCTGGTCGTCCACAGAAGACAAATACAAGAGAGGACAGGATACTGCGGAGGATCTCAATGGGCAATCGTTTCCACACTGCAGCTGGAATTGCTCACCAGTTCAGCGTCATACAGTGTCTCAACGTTTAAGAGCATTTGGACTGAAAGCCAGTGCAGTGCAGATTGCGGTGACCAAACCTCTCATTAGCAGAAAGAATCAAAAGGCTAGACTAAGCTTTGCTGAGGAGCAGAGGAGAACTGGTCCAAAGTTCACTTCAGTGATCAAAGCAAGTTTAATTTATTTGGGTCCAATGGGAAACATTATGTTCAGTGACAAACTGGAGAAAGACTGAACCCAAAGTGTATAAAGAAGTCAGTGAAAAGTGGAGGAGGAAGTGTCATGTTTGGGGCATGTTTTCTGCAGCAGGAGTTGGTCTCTTATCCAGCTCCATGGCAGAGTGAATGCAAATGTTTATCAGAACCTTCTTCAACAACATATGGTTCCTTCCCTGCGTTCATCACCCAATCAGCTCACAGTGTTCATGCAGGACAACGCTCCATGTCACACAGCAAAACGGGTAAAGCAGTTCCTTGAAACCGAAAACATTGAAATAATGACATGGCCTGCCCAGAGTCCTGATCTCAACCCAATAGAGAACCTCTGGAAAATCCTTGGCGACAAAGTTATGGCCAAGAAACCCACTACAGTCACCGAACTGTGGAGGAGACTGGAAGAAGAGTGGACCAAAATCACACCAGAGCAGTGTGAGAGACTAGTGCTGTCCTGTGGACATCCGCAGATGTGCTGAAGTCATTCAGAGCAGAGGCCTGTACACTTCCTACTGATTGCTGACTGCTGTAACCTTCAGAAAACTTTGTAATCTTTTTCCATGCTACAGTCATTGCTGTTCTCTAATTTTGATCAGTGTGTTTTCTGCAAAATAATGGGTTTTGTTGAAATGCCTTAGTTATTTTGTGGAAAAGGTGTTCTGGTAGCATGGTATAGACAGGACAAACACTCCAACTGTTGAGCAGTGAAGATGACATTATTTCAGAATTGTTCAATTGTTTATATATATATATATATATATATGTGTATGTATGTGTGTGTGTGTGTGTGTGTATATATATACACTGGAGATCAGAATTAGAGAACAATTTAATTTGTTAGTGTGTTACATGTAATTTGTTAGTGTGTTGCATGTACATTAATGCTGGAAATACACTAAAAAGGATAAACTAACCCATGCAAACATGCCGTTTGTGAACACTGACCTGGCTTAAACTGGATCCTGACTCCTGCATCGTTCTGAATCTTCTTGATCATCTCTCCGTTTCTGCCGATGACGATTCCCACTGCGAATCTGGGCACTGCCACCTGTGTGAGCAAACCAACAATGAGAACCTAGGTCTTCCCAGCTTCATCTCAGCTCTAAATGAAGCCAGAGCTGATCGCAGGGTCTTACGTCGATGCTGCTGCCCAGTCTGGAGCCAAAGTCGCTGCGGCCGCTCCTGAAATCTCCCTGATCCTTTTCCCTGATGATCTCGACCACCAGCTCCCGCGCTTGCTGTAGCGAACACACGCTCAGAGTCAGACGCATGACTCAAACGGCACAAAACTTAATTAGAGATCCATGACTGTATCGCTGTTAAACAGACAGACCTGAACTTTATAAGGGTCTCCAGTGATTCTCAAGGGTTTGTCTGATCCAGTGGGCATCGGGTCGTCCTGAATCATGATCATCTTCACTCCTGTCCTCTCCTGCGGGAAAACCACATTCATTTACAATTACAATAATTATAATAATATATTTTTTAATCTAATTAATCATGATGTGCAAATAAATTTAAATCTACTTAATTGCACAATTTTGGAAATTACCCCACAAGATCATTTAAGTCATTATTGTGTTAAATCAGACATTACATTGAATACTGAAACATGAAACAATTTATGAAAATTAAAAAAAAAAGTCATCCTAACTTGAAACTAAAAACAGTGAATCAGTGACTCTGCAAATGATTCACTGAATCATTGTCTCACTTTTTTTCCAAACAGCTAAATCATTCAGAAACAAAAGCAAATGACTCTCTTTACGAATAAGTCATTGAATCACTGAATCACTCAAATTATTCAAGAAGCTCATTCATTCAGAAACAAAGCAAGTGACTTTGTGAATGACTCTCTGAATCATTAACTCACTTGATTTTTTTCAAACAGCTAAATCATTCAGAAACTAAAATTACTCTTTACTAATAAGTCACTGAATCACTGAATCACCTGACTTGTTCAACTGGCTGATTCGTTCAAAAACTCATTCAGAAACAAACCAAATTACAGTCTTTATGAATGAGTGATTGGATCACTGACTCACTCAAAATTGTTAAAACAGCCAAATTAATTCAGAAACAGTGAATCAGTGCGAATGATTCACTGAATCATTGTCTCACTTGATTTGTTCAAACGGCTGACTCATTGAGAAACAAACTCAAATGACTGTCTTTATGAATGAGTGATTGAATCATTGACTCACTCAAAATTGTTAAAACAGCCAAATTAATTCAGAAACAGTGAATCAGTGACTGAATCACTTGATTTGTTCAAATGGCAGATTCATTCAGAAACAAACCAAATTACTGTCTTTATGAGTGAGTGATTGAATCATTGACTCACTCAAAATTGTTAAAACAGCTGATTAATTCAGAAACTGTGAATCAGTGACTCTGAATGACTCACTGAATCATAGTCTCACTTGATTTGTTCAAATGGCTGACAACAGTTCTGCTGTGGCTTTGTTCTGCAAAACTGACAATATTATGTCTAAAATGCAATTGTTAATTGATCCAAGTTTGTCTTTTTTATTTCCAGAATTGCATGAAAAAAGTTAGAATTGCCAGATAAATTCTCAATCACCATTATTTTTCTTTTGCTGTGACAAACAAGCTTCCATAGCATCGCATAAAGCCATACACAAATAAATGTCACTTGACTTTTGATTAACATTACAATATTTTTGAATGAAACCGAAATTATTTTTTGACATATTACACAATTAAAAAAACCGACCTGCAGCTGTTTGATGGTGTCGCCTCCTTTCCCGATGACCAGGCCGACTTTACTGGCCGGGATCAGGATCTCCTGGACGGCGCTGTTCCCATCCATCTGACTATGGAAGCCCGGTCCGTTCCGACACCGGTCCACGATCTGCCCCAACAACCTCTTGGCCTGCCTGATGAACAAACCACAGCAGACAAATGACTTCGATTTAGAGCGTTCGGAAACTCAGAAACCAATAAAGCAGAATCTTAAGTGCTAAAGGGTTGACTTACTCAATACTTTCTGGGGTCCCAGTCAGGGTGCAAGGCCTATCCATCATACCTCCACTGTCTGTGTGAGCGACATGACAAATAATCACAAACAAAATCAAACAAAAACAAAACACCACAAAAACTGCGGCAAACTGTCAGCCTCCATTGTGCATCGTAATAACCGTTTGTTCATGTTCGCAAGAACACTTCACAGCTTCAGAGTTGATTTTTAATCTGGATAATCACAATGAATTTAGAATGAAAGTTATGACTACATTTTTAAAATCAATATTTACTGTTAATTTTATCAGAAATATTGCGATAAACAGTTGATAAATGGCACTATTTGGTAGGAAACGCACTCAATGCCATTACAGAGTGTTCAACAGGAAAAAAAACTACATTTATTTGTTTGCATAAATACAACTAAGAAATGTATAGGTAGACAGACAATTTTGCAAAAATGTAATTAAAAAATAAATACTAAAAATGATCAACAGCTTGTAAAGAATAGTTAATGATAATGATCTCAAATTTATTCTTATAATCAATTTAAAATTATTAATTACATTTTTATTAAAAATAAATATAATCAACATAATATAATTACTGAGGAAAATTTATCAATTTCTCAAATTAATAAAAAAAAATGTAATTTATTGAATTGAATATTAATATAATATTTTATGACATTTAATAATAACAATTAAATTAATTTCATTATTAAAGAAGACGGACCCCTCAGTTATTACAGAAGAGTAGTAAAAATGTCACTATTTTATTTATTTATTTTTTTTTCATATTAGAAAGCCTAAATGTATAATTGTGCAACAGGGGGAATTGTTGTGGGTGGGGATGTGTCTTAAAAAATTAAAAAATATGTTTAATTGTATTATATGTTTGACAAAATATTCAAAAAATAATAATAAAAAAAAAACTTGGAAGAAATTAATTTCATTATTATAAAACTGACAATTTTATTTAGATTTACGCATAATGCTAAAGATATATTTTGCAATATCCTTAGCATTATGCAACAATTTAACAAAGCTATAAATTATTCGAAATAAAACTAAATTTCTCAAATATATTCTACTCTCTCTACTCTAATATAAGTACAATTATTGTTATAAAATGTATTATACATTATTATAATACTCTAAATGTCATTACTATTATATTTCTTTATTACATCTGCATGGATTTGGCAGATGCCTTTATATAATGTGACTTCTTGCTTTTCCTGGGAATCGAACCAATAATCTAGGCGTTGCTGGCACCATGCATTATTAGACATTTTATTCAAATAAATAAATAAATAAATAAATAAATATATATATATATATATATATATATATATATATAAATCAAACATAATCATCATTCAATAGATGCAGTCAGTGACTGTGACTAAAATCTGGTATGTTGTAAACGTCATGCCAAATGTGCCTCCCTCTGTTTTTTTTAGAGGTCTTCGAGGAATAAAGGAAATGATATCAAACTTAAGGTTTAAGGAGGACACACAGTAATTAAAGATGAAGAACTGTAATCAGATGAGAACGTACCAGCAGCGATCTGGATCTTACAGTTGGATTCCAGCTGAATTCTTGTGATCTGTTCGCCTCCTCGTCCAATGACTGCCGGACAACAAAAACACACAGATCAGCTTACGTTAGGCCAAAAACTGCATGCATGCTATTTTTTTGAAAAGACGAAAATTATTAAATAAAAATACAGAGTTCAACTCCTAAAAGGCCAAAAATTGTATGCATTCTGTTTTTTTAAAGAACTTTTTTTCTGAATTTTTATAGTTAAAAAAAAAAAAAAAAAAAAAAAAAAAAAAAAAAACAGTAGCACTTACTGTTTTTTTTTTTTTTTTACTATAAAAATTCAGAAAAAAAAGTTCTTTAAAAAAACAGAATGCAAATTGATCTTTTAAAAAAATATGTCAATGTAAACAAATCATTTTAAACGGTCAGCAGAATTTCGTCAGTAAAAACCTGCAAAAGAATCAACATGGCTGATACATTCAGAAACGAAGCATGCGACTCTCTGAATGATTCACTAAATCATTATCTTTACAAATGAGTCACTGAATTGACTCAAATCAAGGTCACTTCATTTCTTAAAATGGTTGATTCATTCAGAAACTAAATGATTTAATGAATCATTATCTCACTTCATTTCTTAAAACGGCTAATTCATTCAGAAACAAAGTGACTGAACAATTCACTGCATCAATCTCTCACTTGATTTTTTTTTTCTTCAAACAACTGACTCGTTCAGAAATGACTGTTTTTACGAATAAGTCATTGAATCACTCACTCAAATATATCACTTGTTTAAACAGCTGATTCATTCAGAAACGAAGCAAGTGACTGAACAATTCACTGAATCAATATCTCACTTGATCTTTATATATATTTTTTTTCTCAAACGACTGACTCATTCAGGAATTAAGCAAATGACTGACTTTACGAATAAGTCATTGAATCGCTCACTCAAATTTATCACTTGTTTAAATGGTTGACTCATTCAGAAACTAAGAAAGTGGCTCTTTATGAATGAGTCACTGAATCATTGACTTGATTTTCATAAAAAAAGCTGATTCATTCAGAAACAAAGCAAATGACTGTCTTTACAAATTAGTCTGAATTAGACTCACTTGATTTGTTAAAACAGCCGATTCATTCAGAAACAAAGTAACTGACTCTGTGAACGATTCACTGAATCAATATCTCACTTGATTTTTCTTCAAATGACTGACTCATTCAAGAAATGAAGCAAATGACTGCCTTTACGAATAAGTCATTGATTCACTGACTCATTCTGAAACAAAGCATCTCTTTATGAATAAGTCACTGAATCATTGACTCACTTGATTTGTTAAAACAGCTAATTCATTCAGAAACAAAGTAACTGACTCTGTGAATGATTCACTGAATCAATATCTCACTTGTTTTTTTGTTTGTTTTTTTTAATGACTGACTCGTTCAGAAACTAAGCAAATGACTCTTTACGAATAAGTTATTGAATCACTCACTCAAATTATTCAAATGCCTGATTCATTCAGAAACTAAGTAACTGACTCTTTATGAATGAGTCACTGAATCATTGACTCACTTGATTTGTTAAAACAGCTAATTCATTCAGAAACAAAGTAACTGACTCTGAACCATTCACAGAATCAATCTCACTTGATTTTTATTTATTCAATTTTTTTTCTCATTCAGAAATGAAGCAAATGACTGTCTTTACGAATAAGTCATTGAATCGCTGACCCACTCAAATGTCTGATTCATTCAGAAAGGAAGCAAGTGACTCTTTATGAATGAGTCACTGAATTATTGACTGACTTGATTTGTTCAAACAGCCGATTCATTCAGAAACAAAGCAAATGACTGTCTTTACGAATAAGTCATTGAATCGCTGACTCACTCAAAATGTTCAAATGGCTGATTCATTCAGAAACAAAGCAAGTAACTCTTTATGAATGAGTCACTGAATTATTGACTGACTTGATTTGTTCAAACAGCCGATTCATTCAGAAACAAAGCAAATGACTGTCTTTATGAATGAGTCATTGAATCACTGACTCACTCAATTTATTCAGCGAATCAGTGACTCTGCAAATGATTCACTGAATCATTGTCTCACTTAATTTTGCATTCTGCAAGAGTCAACCTTTTTAGAGCATTCATTAAACTATTAAATACAATTTTTTAGACTCTTAAAGCCCAAATGTTTTAGCCAAATCCATATGAACAATATCCATAGGTTTTCTGAATTTATCCACAGTACTTACTGAATCCAACCATCTTATCAGGCACTTTGAAGTCTTCTGTTATTATAGCCCTAAACAAACACATAACAATCATTACAGCTCTGCTTAGAAATGCATGTTTATTATTTATTATTAAAACTATAATGTAAAATAGTTTTAATGAATCAAATGCTCACCTTGTACCATGTACCATTGCACCGAGCTGGTTAGCCACTTCACAGAAACACAGGGGAAAAATACATTAGTGTTTATTAATGAAAAATACACAGAACAACATTACAGTCTGGCAGAAGAATCTTAAAATTTAAAATTAGCTTAATATTTCTTTTTTTTTTTAAGCACAATTAAAAATAATATATTTAAAGTTTTAAAAATGTCTCTTATGCTCAAAGTTCCAATTATTTTATCAAAAATACAGAAAAAAATATTATGAAATATTATTGCAATTCAAAATAGCATTTATATTTTAATGTACTTAGAAATATAATTTTTTTCTTTGATGCAAAGCTGAATTTTCAGCATCATTACTCAGGTCTTCAGTGTCACGATCCTTCAGAAATCATTCTAATATATACTGATTTATTACTTTTATTATCAATTTTCTAGACAAGCACAAATTGTCTTGTTTTCAGAACAAAAAAATTAAAATTAAGAGTTTTTGCTTAAAACAAGCAAAATAATCTGCCAATGGGGTAAGCAAAATAATCTAGTTTTCTGCTTGAAATAAAATGATTTTGCTAACCCCATTGCCAGATTGTTTTTTTTTTTTTTTTGAAACAAGACTTAATATCATAAGTTGTTTTACTTGTAAAGTAAATTCATCGTGTTTTTTTATATTTTAAAAAACACATTTTTAGATATTTCTAATAGCAAACAAGACAAAAATACTAAAAAAGAAAATGATTTTTTGCAATGTTTTAAATCTGGGCAGGTCTTGCTTTTTTTTTTTTTAATAAAAAGTTCGATTTTTAGTAAACGCAAAAAAACAGTGAAATAAATTGGCCTACACTGCAAAAATGCTTTTCTTAGATTTTTTTTTTATTTTCTTTGCAGCCAAAATATCTAAAAAAAAAAATCTTAAATCAATAAGGATTTTCTAGACAAGCAAAATTTATTGTCTTGTTTTCAGAAAAAAAGGTTAAAACGAAGAGAGTTTTTGCGTGAAATTAAAAATAAATTATATTTAAAGTTTTGAAACAAAAATACTGCTGAAATGCTGCAATTTAAACATTTAATAGTTAAATAGTTTTAAAATAGTTGAATAGAAAAAAAGAGAAACTAAGTAGTTAAAAAACAGTTTAAATTAACAAAAACGGTTAAAAGCATTTCAATTAATTTTTCAAGGTAATTTACAAACAAGATGCATTACTAATTAAGACATACACACGTTTTTAAAAATGTCTCTTATGCTCAAAGTTCCAATAATTTGATCAAAAATACAGAAAAAAATATTATGAAATATTATTGCAATTCAAAAATAGCATTTATATTTTAATATACTTAGAAATATAATTTTTTTCTGATGCAAAGCTGAATTTTCAGCATCATTACTCCAGTCTTTAGTGTCACACGATCCTTCAGAAATCATTATAATATACTGATTTATTACTTTTATTCTCAATGTTGGAAACAGGATCTTTTGGAAACTCTGATGCTTTGGTGAATAAAAAGTTCAAAAGAACAGCATTTATTGAAAATATAAATCTTTTCTAACAATATAAGTCTGTACTTTATCAATTTAACACATCCTTGCTGAATAAAAGTATTAATTCTTTCAAATAAAAAAAGAAATTACTGACCCCAAATTTGAACAAGGTGTTTGTTGTTACAAAAGTTTATTATTTTAAATAAATACTGTTCTTTTTAACATTTTTCTTTTCTTTTTTGATTTCTGAAGGATCATGTGACACTGAATACTGGAGAAAATACACCTTTGCATCAGAAATAAATTATTTTTTAAAGTATATTAAAATAAAAACCACTATTTTAAACTGCATTAACATTTCACAACATTACAGTTTTTTTCTGTATTTTTAATCAAATAAACAGCCTTGACGAGCAGAAAAGTCTCCTTTAAAAGCATTAAAATCTTACTGATCCCATTAATTATGCCAAGTTTTATTAATAGCGAATAACAATAACAGCCCAGTTTTTAACCAAGTGTTTGAATCACAGCAGTTGTGTTTTGATTGTGTTTTTAAGCCGATTCAGGCTCTAGTTCCCCGCAGCGCTGTGGCCACACAAAACAGGTTTCGCTTCCTGAAACATCTCTCATGCTCGCCGTTTTCTGGCGTTTGCTACCTCTTTCGCAAGCCGCTCAAGAACGGAAGTACCAATCAATGGCTGGTGTGGAAAAAAAAACGCTGTCAAAGGTCAACGCTTCATGAAGTCCTGCATTGATTTTCACCTCACAGTAACTTTACATCTGTCCCATCTACTGTTTTACTCGGAGACGACATGAATGTGACTTAGTTACTTTTTATGGAAAGTAATGCGTTACGTTACTTTTGTGGCAAAAAATGATTTTCTTACTTAGTATTTTTGTCTTGTTTTCTAGTATAAACATCTAAACATTCTTGAATCAAGATGCATTTACTTGACAAGTACATTTTTTTTAAGATACTAAGACTTGTTTTTTAAAAAGACCTCCACATTTTGTTAATTGTTGCTTAAAAATTGCTTGCTTAATTCAAAGGCTAAACAAGATTTTATGTCTTGCCCCATTGGCAGATATTTTTGCTTGTTTTAAGCAAAAACTAAATTTATACATATATTTTTTTTTTTTTTTAGAAAACAAGATTTAATATTGTAAGTTGTTTTATTTGTAAAGTAAATTCATCTTGTTTTTTTATATAAAAAAAACATTTTTAGATATTTCTAATAGAAAACATGACTAAGTAAGAAAATCTTTTATACAAAGTTTTAAATCTGGGCAGGCATTGCTTGTTTTTTTGTTTTTTTTTTAGACAGGTAAAAATGATTGTTTTCAGAAAAAAAGTTAAAAATAAGAGAGGTAAAAAATAATCTGCCAATGGGGTGAGCTAAATAATATAGTTTTCTGCTTGAAATAAGATTATTATTTTTACCCCACTGGCCAACATTTTTCCTTGTTTTAAGCAAAAACTAACAATTTTATTTATTTATTTTTTAGAAAACAAGACTTAAGTTTTTACTTGTAAAGTAAATTCATATAATATATATTAAAAAAAAAAAAAAAAAAAAAAAAAAAAAATCACATTTATATATTTATAATAGAAAACAAGACCAAAATACTAAGTAAGAAAATTATTTTTTGCAATGTTTTAAATCTGGGCAGGTCTTGCTTTTTTTTTTTAGTTATTTTTTTTTTTATAAAAAGTTAGATTTTTATCAAATGTAAAAAGACAAAAAGTGAAATAAATAGATCTACACTGCAAAAATGCTTTTTTTCCTTTCCAGCCAAAATATCTAAAAATTCTTAAAATCAGAAGGATTTTCTAGTTTTCTAGTAAAAACTGTTTTTCGGAGAAAAAAAAGGAGTTAAAATTAAGAGAGTTTTTGCTTGAAACAAGCAAAATAATCTGCCAATGGGGTAAGCAAAATAATCTAGTTTTCTGCTTGAAATAAGATAATTTTGCTTGTTTTAAGCAAAAACTCAATTATGACTTCTTTTCTTTGAAAACAAGATCATTTTTGCTCGTTTAGAAAATCCTTCTTGATTTAATTTGTATACATTTATAATAAAAAAAAATGTTAAATCTGGGCAGGGCTTGCTTGTTGTTGTTTTTTTTTTTAATAAAAAGTTTACATTTTTAGCATTGGTTAATAAAATGGGATTAAATACATAAAGGAAATAAGTAACTGGCATTACTTTTTTGAAAAAGTAACTTTTCTTGGAAATGAAAAAGTAAAGCGTTACTTTAGTAGTTACTTGAAAAAAGTAATTTGATTATGCATGGATTCTCCTTAATGCAGCAACACGAACACACAGCATCAGTTAAATGTGTTTACATTAAATTTAGAGTCTTAATGATCATTTCAATAATACCTCCTTCATCCAGTGAGCGTTTCTGCCCTCCATAGCTGTACAGTGAGGCATCGACGACTGGAGACGAGTTGTTAAGATGCGGCATCTGCTCTCCTCCCATCTTTCCAATCTGTAAGACATCAGAGATTTTTTTATCCTTTTGCCGTTTCACAGAACAAACGGACACAAAAACTAACTACTATAACAGTTGAGGGATAAATGCATACAAAGAACTCATTCGTCAGGTCTGTTTCTACTAAACACAAGCTTGCAAATCGATTCAATAACAATAAAGCGCAGTATTATCAGTCATCAAAAAACAAAAACAATTATTTGCAATAGTCTCATTGCATGCAGTTAAATGCATTAACGCAAATTTGCAATTTTTGGCAAATATCTCATGATACATGCCACTACATACATGCTGCAAAGGCATGTCATTTTAGCATTGCTAATAAAATATAAATGTGAGGCCAAAATACTAATTTATATATACAAGTTGTTCTAAGACAAGAACATATATACATACACAATTAGAAAAAAAAGAAAAAAATACATTTTACATAAAATTAATAAATTAAATTTAGATATAATTACTTCAATTATGTACAATTAAGTTAAAATTTGTTAAAACACACAATTAGAAAAAAAAAAGAAAAATTACATTTATATATTATTATTAAATTAAATTTTTAGATCTAACCATTTAAATGATAAACTTTGTATATTTAAGTTAAAATTTGTTAAAATCCATACATACATATAATTTGCCAAAAATAATAAAATTACTACATTTTATATATAAATAAACTGTATATTTAAATGAAAATGTGTTAAAACACACATAATTCACAAAAAATAATTACTAAATTTTTATATATAATTTAAAATGATAAACGTACATTTAAGTTCAAATTTGTTATATATATATATATATATATATATATATATATATATATATATATATATATATATATATATATATATATATATATATATATATATATATATACACACACACACACATACACACACACACACACGTTAAAACTTGTTAAAATATAAATATAATTAATTACTACGTTTTTTATATATAAATTATTTAAATGATAAACTGTATATTTAAGTTCAAATGTGTTAGGTCTTTAAAAACACTAAATTTTACAGATTTTGAGCACATATATAATAAAATTATAACATTTTTGCATACAATCATTTAAATGAAAAACTGTACATTTAAAGTTAAAAATATATATATAGGTTTTTATGTTTCAGTATCTTGCATTGAAGAGTAGCACTTCAAACTAATCACACTAACCTAAAACACCCATTAAAAAAAAAAAAAAAATCTAAAAAATTAAATATAAGAATTTTTTTTTTGGAATAATATTTCACATTACAGTTTTTTTTTTCTTCTTTTTTTCTGTATTTTGTTCTTTAAAAACATTACATTTTACAGATCCCAAACTTGAGCACATATATAATAATATAATATATACATTTTTACATACAATTATTAAATGATAAACTCTGTATATTTCAGTTAAAATGTATTTATATAGACATT
Source organism: Cirrhinus molitorella (assembly GCA_033026305.1). NCBI lineage: Eukaryota > Metazoa > Chordata > Actinopteri > Cypriniformes > Cyprinidae > Cirrhinus > Cirrhinus molitorella. The sequence goes on from CM065119.1 coordinate 1,219,027, forward strand.
CCAGTGTCTTGCATTGAAGAATAGCGCTTCAAACTAATCACAACATCCATTAAAAAAATAAAAAATAATCATAGCAATTAAATAAAATAATTAAATAGAATTTTCATCAGACGTTACTCCAGTCTTAAGTGTCACATGATCCTTCAGAAATCACTCTAATATACTGATTATTAGAATTATTTTGTTATATTTTGAAATATATTCACATAGAAAACTTTGGAATAATATTTCACAATATTACAGTTTCTTTTTTATTTTCTTCTTTTTTTCTGTATTTTGTTCTTTAAAAACATTACATTTTACAGATCCCAAACTTGAGGACATATATAATAAATAATATAATATATATAAATTTTTACATACAATTATTAAATGATAAAAACTGTATATTTCAGTTAAAATGGATTTATTTACACATTCCAGTGTCTTGCATTGAAGAGTAGTGATTTGTTTGAAGCGCAACATCCATTAAAAAAAAAAAAATAAAAAAAAAATCATAGCAATTAAATAAAAGAATGAAACGGTCCTTTGTCAGCATCAATGCAGTGCATGTGAGCGGTGCACGAGAAAAAAGCGCCGCTCCTAAAGCGCTTCGACTCCAAGCAAGAGGCCATTTTGAGCAGAAAGACTGGAGTGGGGCAGAAAGAGACAGGCCCGTCTCCACCTCTTCCCTCCAGCTAAACCCTCTTTCTGGGGAATGCTGGGAAGGAATGCCAGCTATGCGAACGCAGGGATAAACGAGCGACCCAAGGGAACGACTCAGGAGAAGGTAAACAGCAGTCGCAGGAATTCAGGCGAACAACTGGCCACTTGTTGCCCACTCGAGCCGGGCCTTCAACCGCAAGAAGCGGACCAATGTAGGTCAATGGAGCGCATTAATTACCCATGATGCAACAAGCACACTGGCAAGTGTTCACGCAAACACCTAACAGGAGAAGGGCAGATTCGGCCAACAATGGGTGGAGAAACGAGACGGTTCACTTTTAGGCGCTCGCGGATTAAAGCTAATCGCCACCTGCTTTGATTGTTTCAGTGGTGACTAATTAAATGAAACTTGAGACCGGTTTTAAACCTCGTTCTGACCCAGAACAGATGCTTTCAAAGTTTTGCAAATGCTTCAAGCACCCTTTAAAATACACAAATTATTTTTTCAGATTTTTCACAATTATTTTTGATGCATTTCATGTATGTGTGGAGTACCGTCAGGTGTCCAAAATACCGTGTAAATGATCTATGAAGTTATATTAGTGTCAAAAAAATAAAAAATAATAATAGTAAAATATATTTAGCATTTTTTCATATGAAAATGAAAAGTTTATCTAAGTAAAATAAAATGTTTAATTTTTTTCTCTTTTAGGCATAAATATGTAGGTTTCATAATTTTAGACCGTTTTTTGAGCAATCATGAGTTATAAATAAAAAGAAATTTAGTTAAATTACACTTATTCCAATGGGGTTCTTGTTCTTATAATTTCATACAAATAAATTATAATATATAATCTAGTCTAATCTAATATTATTATTTTTCTTACAATATTACAATTAATAAAATGTTTTTTACAATTTCAAAGAATTTACAATTTTATATTTATTTATATAATATATGAATAATTTATATATATTATATTAATATATAATATAAATTAATATAATATTATATATATATATATATATATATATATATATATATATATATATATATATATATTAAATAAATGTATTAATAAATTATAAATAAATTTAATTACATTTTGAATATATATATATATATATATATATATACACACTTTTTTAGGTTCATGTGTAATTTGAAATTGCAAAGAATTTCAATTTTTTTGCAATTAATTTATATATAATATAAAGAACTTATTTAATTAAATTGATATATTTATATTAAATATAAAATTTATTAATAACTATTAAATATATAACTATATATTTTTTCTTCATGATTAATGTGTAATTAGAAATTTCAAAAGAATTTATTTTAAAGAAATAAATATTTATTATATTTTATTTTTATTTATTTTTTGTTAATGTGTATTTGAAATTTCTAAAGAATTTCAAAGTTTTCTGATAAATAAAAAAGGGGTAAATGCAATAATAACATGGTAACACAAATTTGCTGATCAGATAAAAATGGTTTGCGTTTAAAAAATATTAAAGTAATTATTACAATTCTTTGAGCACATGCAAGTAAAACGCATGTGTGTTTGAAAATATAATATTTATAATTTTTAGAAATAAATGTGTGTGTTTCATAATGTTAGACTGCTTTTGAGCAATCATGAATTTTAAAAGGAATTAAATTCAATGAAATTTAACTAAATTCTATTTATTCCAGTGGGGCCAACACTGGTAATTCTCATGTTCTTATAAATGTCTTAAAATGATATAAGAAAATATTTTTTTTAATAATATAACAACATTTTAACAATTAGTTTGTAATTTTTTAATAAATAAATAAATAAATAAATATAAATATTATTAATAAATAAATAAATAAATATTTTGTGTGTGTGTGTGTGTGGAGTTTATGTATAATTAATTATTATAATTTTTTTTTAATCCCAATTTTTAATTACTAAAAGTGTAAAAAAAATAATAATTTATTTTTATTTTTTTTTACATTTTTACTCACTCATTTATAAAAAGTTGCTGATCAGATACAATAGGTTTTATCTAAAGAAAAAAAATTAAGTAAACATTACAGTTCCTCATGTCTGGACAGGGAATGTGAAAATGCACATAATTTGAATGCATTACGAGGGTTAAAACATGACAGCTGTCATTACACTAAAGGGGTGAAGCCGATTATGTAAGGCGTTCACATGCACGTCACAAATCAAACAAACGGCCGTTCATTTCTATTGCAGGAGAGCAAACTACAGATAAAGTGCATTGTGACGCTGATAACTCAAGTCCGGAGCGACGATCGGCAGAGACGCCTGTTTTATACACCCAGGCTGTAAAACGGGCCTGTGATTCTGGACGTGAGCCCAGGTCTATTTTCTTCCTCTGCAGAGTTGATAAAAACTAAAAGCACAAGCACCAGGAGAAAACTTCAGATGGGCCACAGGTGTCACAGCGCTGCGTTCAAGGACATGCGCTTCACGAGTTACGAAATGGAGGCTAAACGGCATGCGTGTGCACAAACATGTTCAAAACTACATGATCAATCATTGCTACATTAGCAATAAAACACGTGACAGCAGAACAAAAGCACAAAAGCTTCAAGAAATGGGTAAAACATATTGCAAATGTTATTATAAAGCAATAAGGCACAAGTGGTTGTGACAGAAAATAAATTAAAACTATATAAAAAAAAACATTACTACTTTAAGAATGTTAACTGAATAATATTAATTAATATTTATTCATTCAGAGTATTAACATACTAATATATATTAATATAATTAAAATTCTTATAATAATTAAAATATATTTCAGATAGATTTAATTATCTAGATTTCATTTGGATTAACTTGACACTACATTAACTGAATCTTACAAAATAAAATAAAAATATTTCAGCTATATCCCACTTTAATTTAGTTTAATGTGATGTACTAAAACAACTGAAATAAATAAATAAATAAATAAATAAAAATAATAATACTCATAACAATAATAATATAATAAAATGATAATCTCCATAACAATAAATCATAATAATAAAATAATAATCTCCATAATAATAATAATAATAATAATAATAATAATAATAATAATAATAATAATAATAATAATAACAACAATAATCTCCATAACAATAAATAAATAAATAATAACAATAATAATAATAATAATAATACCCATAACAATACATAATAATAATATTATTATTATTATTATTAATAAATAATAATAATAATAATAATAATAATAATAATAATAATAATAATAATAATCTCCATAACAATAAATAAATAAATAAATAATAAAATAATCTCCATAACAATAAATAATAATAATCTCCATAATAGTAATCTTAAACTCAAAAGTTTGTGATTTTAATTCTTTTTCAAAGGAGACTTTTCTGTTCAACAAGGCTGTTTATTTGATTCAAAATACAGAAAAAAAACTAATATTGTGAAATATATTGCAATTTAAAATAGTGGCTTTCTATTTCATTATACTTTCAAATGTAATTTATTCCTGTGATGCAATGCCTATTTTTTTTTTAGCATTTCATCCTTCAGAAATCATTCTAACTTGCTGATTTATTATCAGTTTATCATTATTATTATTTTTTTATTTATTTATTTTTTTAAACCTGTGATTTTTTTCAGGATTCTTTGATCAATAAAATGTTAACCAAACTGCAAAGAACTGCATTTATTAAAAATAGAAAGGTTTTCTAACAATATACACTACTGATCAAACGTTTGGGGTCAGTCAGTTTCTCTTTTTTCTTTTTTCTTTTTTAAAGGAAATTAATACTTTTATTTACAAAGAATGTGTTAAATTGATAAAAAGTGATAGTAAAAGTTTAGTGTTAAAAAAGATTTATATTTTGAATAAATGCTGCACTTTTTACATTGATAATAAAAGTAATAAATCAGTATATTAGAATGATTTCTGAAGGATCATGTGACACTGAAGACTGGAGTAATGATGCTGAAAATTCAGCATTGCATCACAGAAATATATTATATTTTAGAGTATATAAAAGTAAATAAATGTTATTTCGAATTGCAATATTATTTCATAATATTACCTTTTTTTCTGTATTTTTGATCATATAATTGAAACTTTGAGCATAAAAAAAACTACTAAAAATAAAAAATAAAAACCAAACCATTAAATAAAAAAATAACAATAAAAAAAAATATATAAAAATCAATTAATTAAAAAAAAAAAAAATCTAACCTCACTACAAAAATGTAAAATTAAATGAAAACGGAAAATAAATAAACTAAAATAACACTGGCAAAACTGGTAAAACACACTGGTGCAATACTTTTTCAAGTGGCTTATTTCTTTTACAATGGCAAAATAATTAAACACAGCAACGTTAAAGTAGTTACTAATAATAACAATCAGAACGAACAATTCCTTTGTGACATAATCGTTCATTAGTCTAACTGTAGTGGTTTACGAATGCCAAACAATGCGGCAACGCTGCATTTTATAACGCTCAACCAATCACCATTTAGAGACATTTGACTTAAATGACAGCTGCTTACACAAACTAATGAATACACATCCATCCCACAAACTGACCCAAATTAACTAGCATTAAATAAACACTTCAAGGTAAAATACATCTTTAAAGACATTTACATCTACCTAAACTGCACAAAATAATCTTGTGATTTTTCATAAAGCATGAGGCGTTACTGAATAAAGCAGAAGACATGCTGTCTGTCAGTACAGTATTAGTCTGTGCTCACATTGACAGGCCTTAACAGAGTATCGATCCATCAGGCGCCTCCTTACAAGCGCCGACACTCAGGAGATTTACAATGAACTCATGCAGAGACAACAACCTGCATTAACATCTTAAAACACGTCTAAAAACGTATTAGACAAATATACGGGACGCAACTGTTTGCTACTGCATGACGCTCGTGAAATCGCACCTGTTTGTCAGGAATAAGCGATAATAAAGGCACATTCATGCGAGTTTACGGCTCCCGTCTGGTTTTTCATGTTATGCAAACGTGGCGCGGCACACGCACGCATGAGCGACTCCTCTCTCAGTGTCTCGTGTTCACAGCTCCAGCTTCTCTGTCGAAGACTGACACGCGTGTGTCATGACAGCTGCGTGTCGCTGCTTACTGTACGCCTCTCTGCTAATCAATGACTTTAACAATCAGCTCAACTACCACAAGAACCTCTGTGGCATACAGCGCGACACTTGAGATATGCTGACACTTACCGAAGCACTAAAGTGTTCATCTGAGCAAATATACTACACACAATACTGTATGTAATGGTAAAAATGACGATTATGAGTATTAAAAGTGCTCATATGAGCAGATATACCACACACAATACTAAATATAATGGGAAAATGACGATTTTGAGTGTTAAGTGCTCATATGAGCAGATATAATACAAACAATACTAAATGTAATGGTAAAAACGACAATGATGAGTATTAAAAATGCTCATATTAGCAGATATACTCCAGTTTTGAGTATTAGTGCTCATACGAGCTGATATACTCCACACAATACTAAATGTAATGGTAAAACAACGATTTTGAGTATTGAAAGTGCTCCTATGAGCAGATATACTCCACACAATACTAAATGTAATGGTAAAATGACGATTATGAGTATTAAAAGTGCTCATATGAGCAGATATACTACAAACAATACTAATGTAATGTAAAATGACGATTTTGAGTATTAAAAGTGTTCATATGAGCAGATATACTTCACACAATACTAAATGTAATGGTAAAATGACGATTTTGAGTATTAAAAGTGTTCATATGAGCAGATATACCACACACAATACTAAATGTAATGGTAAAACAACGATTTTGAGTATTGAAAGTGCTCCTATGAGCAGATATACCACACACAATACTAAATGTAATGGTAAAACAATGATTTTGAGTATTAAAAGTGCTCATACGAGCAGATATACTACACACAATACTATATTTAATGGTAAAATTACGATTTTGAGCATTAAAAGTGTTCATATGAGCAGATATACTCCACACAATACTAAATGTAATGGTAAAATGACGATTATGAGTATTAAAAGTGCTCATATGAGCAGATATACTACACACAATACTATATTTGATGGTAAAATTACGATTTTGAGCATTAAAAGTGTTCATATGAGCAGATATACCACACACAATACTAAATGTGATGGTAAAATGACGATTTTGAGTATTAAAAGTGCTCATATGAGCAGATATACCACACACAATACTAAATGTAATGGTAAAATGACGATTATGAGTATTAAAAGTGCTCATATTAGCAGATATACCACACACAATACTAAATATAAATGGCAAAATGACGATTTTGAGTGTTAAGTGCTCATATGAGCAGATATACTACACACAATACTAAATGTAATGGTAAAATGACGATTTTGAGTATTAAAAGTGCTCATATGAGCAGATATACTACAAACACTACTAATGTAATGTAAAATGACAATTTTGAGTGTTAAGTGCTCATATGAGCAAATATACTACACACAAAACTAAATGTGATGGTAAAATGATGATTTTGAGTATTAAAAGTGCTCATATGAGCAGATATACTACACACAATACTAAATATAAATGGCAAAATGACGATTTTGAGTATTAAAAGTGCTCATATGAGCAGATATACTACACACAATACTAAATATAAATGGCAAAATGATGATTGAGTATTAAAAGTGCTCATATGAGCAGATATACTACACACAATACTAAATATAAATGGCAAAATGATGATTTTGAGTATTAAAAGTGCTCATATGAGCAGATATACTACACACAATACTAAATGTAATGGTAAAATGATGATTTTGAGTATTAAAAGTGCTCATACGAGCAGATATACCACACACAATACTAAATATAAATGGCAAAATGACGATTTTGAGTGTTAAGTGCTCATATGAGCAGATATACTACAAACACTACTAATGTAATGTAAAATGACAATTTTGAGTGTTAAGTGCTCATATGAGCAGATATACTACACACAATACTAAATGTGATGGTAAAATGATGATTATGAGTATTAAAAGTGCTCATATGAGCAGATATACTCCACACAATACTAAATGTAATGGTAAAATGACGATGAGTATTAAAAGTGCTCATATGAGCAGATATACTCCACACAATACTAAATGTAATGGTAAAATGACGATTATGAGTATTAAAAGTGCTCATATTAGCAGATATACCACACACAATACTAAATATAAATGGCAAAATGACGATTTTGAGTGTTAAGTGCTCATATGAGCAGATATACTTCACACAATACTAAATGTAATGGTAAAATGACGATTTTGAGTATTAAAAGTGCTCATATGAGCAGATATACTACAAACACTACTAATGTAATGTAAAATGACAATTTTGAGTGTTAAGTGCTCATATTAGCAGATATACTACACACAAAACTAAATGTGATGGTAAAATGATGATTTTGAGTATTAAAAGTGCTCATATGAGCAGATATACTCCACACAATACTAAATGTAATGGTAAAACAATGATTTTGAGTATTAAACGTGCTCATGTGAGCAGATAAACTACACGCAGTATTATATGTAATGGTAAATGACGATTATGAGTATTAAAAGTGCTCATATGAGCAGATATACCACACACAATACTAAATATAAATGGCAAAATGACGATTTTGAGTGTTAAGTGCTCATATGAGCAGATATACCACACACACAATACTAAATGTAATGGTAAAATGACGATTATGAGTATTAAAAGTGCTCATATGAGCAGATATACTCCACACAATACTAAATGTAATGGTAAAATGACGGTTTTGAGTATTAAAACGTGCTTATGTGAGCAGATATTAGGGGCTGATGTGTTTTTCAGGGCCGATGCAGATACCGATTATTATAGATTAAGTGAACTGATAACCGATATTTTAAACCGATATACATGTCTGGTATAAAAATGAATGTCAAAATTAAAAATAACAAGGGCTGTGACAAAAACTGCCTTCCCTGGTGTTGGTTAAGTATAGTACTCCCAAACTGCAATTCTTACTCGTTTTTCTCTGTGCATCCATATACAATAAGGGTAATATAAAGAAAGAATAAAAAGTGGGCCACTGTATGCTACATGATTAAACCTATGAATACTGTACTACAGCTAAACATTTGAAGTTTTTGGCTTCAATAATTTACATAGAAATGATTTTCTAATAACTAAAACAGGGCTCCAGACATCGTCTCCTGTAAGAATCAAACTTGGGCACCAAATAATTTTTTAGGTGCCACAGAATAAATGTGTTTTATCCATTTATTTTGTAACACTTTAACATTTCAGTAACACGGTCATGTGTTTGTCACATCTTTTCTGGACTTTATCAGCATTTTAATCCATCTTGTAGATGACCTGGGAACTAAAGGTTCACTTAAAGTGGGAACAAAGAACTGTTTTACTGTTAAGTGAAAACATAAATATGCAATAGCGCATTAATGCAAAATGCTCCTCTTCATAGGTATTTTTTAGCTACCTGATGAGTTTATAGACGCTGAATGGTTATTCTGAGGTAAACGTATTGTTACGAGGCAATGTTTACAATACTTACATATTATACTAATATAATATTATATAACTAACTAATAAATAAATACACACATTTTTAAATTAAATACTCTACTAATAGATAATATATAAATATAAATGGATAATTTTATAAAACTTAAACTTTATTTAGATTTTTATTTAATGCCAAAACACATTTTATTATTATTATTATTATTATTATTATTATTATTATTATTATTTAACAATATTTATAAAGGTACTTATACATGTATGTGTATTTTAGATACAATACATTAAAGTAAATATATATATATAAAAAATGTAACATAATACTGCTGCTCAGAAATTTGGGATCACTATGATTTTTAATGGTTTTTAAAGACGTTTCTTATCAAGGCTGCATTTATTTGACCAGAAATACAGAAAATATTGTGAAATATTATTTCAATTTAAAATAACAGATTTCTATGTGAATATATTTTAAAATGTAATTTATTCCTGTGATCCAAAGCTGAATTTTCAGCATCATTACTCAGAAATTACAATTACCTTCAGAAATCATTCTAATATGCTGATTTATGTTGGAAACAGTTGTGCTGCTTAATATTTTGTTGACAGCTGTGTTTTGTTTTTTTTTTGTTCAGGATTCTTTAACAAAAAGTTGAAAAGAACAGCATTTATTTAAAATAGAAGTCTTGGATTTAGATTTTTATTTATTTTGGCATTGAATAAACATCTAAATAAAGTTTAAGTTTGATAAAATCTATGCACTTATATTTATATATTATATATTAGTATTATCTATTAGTATAGTATTTAATTTATTTTCATTAATTTAAAAATACTTGTGTATTTATTTATTAGTTAGTATAATATTTATTTATTTATCAGCACGTGCTGAAGTAGATTGGTCTCTTGTCATCTCTGTGCAAATATAGTTTTTTTACTTTCACTTTATATAGTGAATTGACTGAAGTTAAGACGTTCCCCGGCATAACTACTGCACAAAGTTTACATGTTGCTTGTGTGATAACCATTGGCTGGCCTTAGAGTTTCAAAATTAAATAATTTTATCAGCTTTATCAGTTTTGAAAATGACCGATACCGATAATCATAAAAATGCTTAATATCGGCACCGATAATCGGTCGACCCCTAGTAAAAACGACAATTATGAGTATTAAAACGTGCTCACATGAGCAGATATACTTCATACAATATTATATGTAATGCTAAAAAATTATTATGGGCAAAGTTGGGGGTTACTTTCGCAAATAAGTTACATCCCTCCCCCCTCCTGTCCCCATGTTAAAAGAAATCGGGATTAAGATGTTACTTTAGTTCTAGAATAAATGTGAACATGCATTAATTTATCTCATTTACAACTGATTCAGTATTCGTCAAAATGAATAAAAACAGTGAAATTCACCTCGGAATATGATGCAAACCTGCAATAATTAAATATGTTAAAAACTACAGATGAGCACTTTTAATGCTTACAATCTTCATTTTAACATTAAATATTGTACTGCAGGCAATATTTCTGCTAAAATGAAGATTATGAGCGCTCATTTGAGCAGATATACTACATGCAACATGGTATGTGATGCTAAAATATAAAGTATTTCTGTTGAGATGAAGATTATAGTATTAAAAGTGCTCATTTGAGCAGACATACTACATGCAAATGCCATATTTATTTGGTAAAATGATGATTATGAATATTGAAAGTTCTCATCTGATCAGATATACTACATGCAATGGCAAAATAATCACTTTTAATAAATGCAATCATCATTTTACCACTACATTTAGTATTACATGAAGTATATCTGCTCAGATGAGCACTTTTAATGCTCACAATCTTCCTTTTACCATTAAATATGGTATTGCAGGCAGTATTTCTGCTAAGATGAAGATTATAAGCGCTCATTTGAGCAGATATACTACATGCAACGCCATATATAATGGTAAAATGATGATTATGAGTATTAAAAGTTCTCATCTGATCATTATATATGGCGTTGCATGTAGTATATCTGCTCAAATGAGCACTTATAATCTTCATCTTAGCAGAAATACTGCCTGCAATACCACATATTAACGGAAAATGATGATTATGAGTGTTAAAAGTGCTCATTTGAGCAGATATATTACTTGCGACACTATATATAATGGTGAAATTAAGATTGTGAGCATTAAAAGTGCTCATTTGAGCAGATATACTACATGCAATACTATATGTTCTGGTAAAATGGCGACTACAATTGTTAAAAGTGATCATTTCACCATCACATACAGTATTGCATGTAGTTTATCTGCTCAGATGAGCACTTTTAATGCTCACAATCTTCATTTTACCATTAAATAAAGTATTGCATGTAGTATAACTGCTGATATGACGATTATAAGTATTAAAAGTGCTCATTTGAGCAGATATACTACATGCAATGCCATATATAATGGTAAAATGATGATTATGAGTATTTAAAGCGCTAATTTGAGTAGATATACTACATGTAATACTGTAGCGATGGTAAAATGAAGATCATGAGTATTAAAAGTGCTCATCTGATCAGACATACTACATGCAGTACTATATGCAATGGTAAAATGATGACTACAGTTGTTAAAAGTGATCATTTGACCATCACATACAGTATTGCATGTAGTTTATCTGCTCAGATGAGAACTTTTAACACTTATAACCGTCACTTTACCATTGCAAATAGCCCTGCATGTAGTATTTCTGCTGAGATGAAGATTATAGTATTGAAAGTGCTAATTTGAGCACATATACTACATGCAATGCCATTTATAATGGTAAAATGATGATTATGAGTATTAAAAGTTTTCATCTGATCAGAATTACTACATGCAATACTATATGTATTGGCAAAATGAGCACTTTTAATAAACTCAATCATTATTTTACCACTACATTTAGTATTACATGAAGTATATCTGCTCAGATGAGCACTTTAATCTTCATTTTACCATTAAATATTGTATTGCAGGCAGTATTTCTGTTAAGATGAAGATTATGAGCGCTCATTTGAGCTGATATACTACATGCAATGCCATATATAATGGTAAAATGATGACTATGAGTGTTAAAAGTGCTTATTTTAGCAGATATACTACATGCAAATGCCATATATTACAGAAAAATTACGATTATGAGTATAAAAGCGCTAATTTGAGTAGATATACTACATGCAGTACTATAGCAATGGTAAAATGAAGATTAAAGGTTCTCATCTGATCAAGAATTACTACATGCAATACTCTATGAAATAATAAAATGATCGCTTTTAGTCTTTATTTTACCACTACATACAGTATTACATGAAGTATATCTGCTCAGATGAGCACTTTTAATGCTCACAACCTTCCTTTTACCATTAAATACGGTATTGCAGGCAGTATTTCTGCTAAGATGAAGATTATAAGCACTCATTTGAGCAGATATACTGCATGCAACGCCATATATAATGGTAAAATGATGATTATGAGTATTAAACGTGCTCATTTGAGCAGATATACTACATGCAACGCCATATATAATGGTAAAATGATGATTATGAGTATTAAAAGTGCTCATTTGAGCAGATATACTACATGCAATGCCATATATAATGGTAAAATGATGATTATGAGTGTTAAAAGTGCTTATTTTAGCAGATATACTACATGCAAATGCCAAATATAATGGTAAAATGAAGATCATGAGTATTAAACGTTCTCATCTGATCAGATATACTACATGCAATACTATGTGTTCTGGTAAAATGGCAACTACAACTATTAAAAGTGATCATTTGACCATCACATACAGTATTGCATGTAGTTTATCTGCTCATATGAGAACTTTTAACACTTATAACAGTCACTTTAACATTGCATATAGCACTGCATGTAGTATTTCTGTTAACATGAAGATTATGAGTATTAAGTGTAAATTTCACACATGCAATGCTGTGTGTAAAGGTGAAAGGAGCACTTAAGTGAGTGTAATCTTCATCTGAATGGGTGTAGTAGTGTATGTAGTGGTCAGATGTAGAGTGAGTATGAAAGTGCAGTGATGTGAGCAGAAGCACAAGGCCTCTGAAGAACACAAGCATGAAAATGTGAAACACACAAACACACTCACACACTCTCTCTCTCTCACACACACACACTGACAGAAGTTCTTTCTTGAGTCCTAAAACTGCTCCGAGCACATGATCACCCACCGAGGATCCACTAGCATTAGCACAAGTGTCAACGTGCACAACAAACTTCAAGCTGCGCACTTTCCGCTCGTTTGCAACGCGCGGACCTTCGCGCAAAGCCCGGAGTTTGTTGCGTGCGCGCGCGTGTGTGCGTCTCAAAGTAAGTTTTAAAATGTGTGTGTGAGCGTGTGTATTTGACAACAACAGGTTGCAGCAGTTTGCTGCTGCTGTTTTCGGACTTTGTGGTCGAGCACACCGCGCTAAAGTTGTTTGTCAGCGTTGTCAGCGCGATGTTTGTGCGACTCGAGCGCGTCGAAATTGTGTTTTACGGTTGTTGTGTTGTGGCCTTAATCTGAGTCTCTCTCTCTCTGTGTGTGTATGTGTGCGTGTGTGTGTGTGTGCTGGAGTTTTTAAAGCTCCTGCAGCACTAGCAGCTAACAGGCTACACACTCTCAGTCCAAAACGCGCACTCGTCAAACACACTCACGGACACACGCTCATCTTCAAACGCTCGCTCGCGTGTCTACCTGTCGCGGGCGGAGGAACGGGTCCGTGAATCCGTCCGCCTTCATCCCGGGCTGAGCCACCGAGGCCTGTCCCTGCACCAGCTCCGCCATCATCATCATCACACACACTCACACACACGGACACACACAAGCACATAAACACACACGGAGCGTACACTACCGACCCCGGAACAGGAAACGTGCGCGGGAGCAACGCGAGACCTCCGTGGGATGACGAGATTCTGCGAGACTTCACACACGTGGTTCTTCACTGCGTGGAGCGCTTATTAACTTATTTAATAAAGACTTCGTATTAACGCTTTTACACTTTTACCTGATCGTACTTGACAATTAATTTATTTAGAAGGATCCATATTTCGTTTTTGATTGATTTGTATCTTATTTTTGTTTTATTATTTAATTTCTATTGTAACTTTTTGCTTTTTATTATACTTACTGTAACACAATATGCGTGTGTGTGTATTTTTATGTAAAGCACAATAAGTATTTTATTGAATGTATTTCGTTTTAATTAATTATTTATTCTATTTTTCTCATATGCAATGGCAAAATGATGTTTTTTAGTATTAAAAGTGCTCATATGAGCAGATATACTACACACAATACTAAACATAATGTCGATTTTGATTATTAAAAGCACTCATACAAGCATGTATACTACACACAATACTAAATGTAATGGTAAAATGACAATTATGAGTATTAAAATGCTCATATGAGCAGATATACTACACACAAGACTAAATATAACAGTAAAAACAACAATTATGAGTATTAAAAGTGCTCATATGATGATTTTGAGTATTAAAAGCACTCATACAAGCATATATACTACACATAATACTATATGCAATGGCAAAATGATGTTTTTTAGTATTAAAAGTGCTCATATGAGCAGATATACTACACACAATACTAAACATAATGGAAAAATGTCGATTTTGATTATTAAAAGCACTCATACAAGCATGTATACTACACACAATACTAAATGTAATGGTAAAATGAGGATTATGGGTATTAAAAATGCTCATATGAGCAGATATATTACACACAATACTATATATAACAGTAAAAACAACAATTATGAGTATTAAAAAGTTCACACATGATGATTATGAGTTTTAAAAGTTCTCAAACAAGTATATATTCTACACACAATACTATATGCAAAGGCAAAATGATGTTTTTAAATATTAAAAGTGCCCATATGAGTGTATATATAATACACACAATACTATATGCAATTATGAGTTTAAAAAATTAAATGTATAATTTTTGCTTTTATTTTATTTGATATAATATGTAGGTGTATTTTTAATGCAAAACACCACAAGTATTTTATCTAATTTTTTTTATGACTTTTATCTATATTTATTTTAATGTAATATGTATATATTATATATATATTATTTTATGTAAAGAAATCTATATTGCTACATAACTTGCATTGCTCATTTTATATCAATATTTTATTATTTAATTTATTGATTTATGTAATGTATATAATTCTTTATTTCTTATTTTATTTGTATATTTTTTATACTTAACTCTTATGTAACTTTGTATTACAGCTGTTAATTTTTATCAGGATTCTTTGATGAATAGAAAGATCCAAAGATCAACATTTATCTGAAATAGAAAGCTTTTGTAATTTTAGACACAATACCATTCAAAAGCTTGGAGTCGGTATAATTTATTTTTAAAAGTAATTATAGAAATTAATACTTTTATTTAGCAAGGATGCTTTAAAATTGCTCAAAAGTGATGATAAAGACATTTATAATGTTACAAAAGATTATATTTTTCTACTTTCTATTCATCAAAGAAACCTGAAAAAAAATCTACTCAGTTTTTTTCAACATAAATATAATAATAAATATTTCTTGAGCAGCAAATCATTATATTAGAATTATTTCTGAAAGATCATGTGACACTGAAGACTGGAGTAATGATGCTGAAAATTCAGCTTTGAAATTAAATAAATTAATTAAAAAAATAAATATATTCAAATACAAAACAGTTATTTTAAATAGTAAAATATTTAAAAAATATATGCTTTTGCTGTACTTTGGATCAAATAAATGTAGGCTTAGTGAGCAGAAGAGACTTAAAAAATCCTACTGTGCAAAAACTTTTGACTGGTAATGTAAATAAGACCAACAGTATGGCAAAAGCTCTTATATATTCTTAATTCTTTACAGCAGACAATCACTTTGATTGAACATGACTGGCATATTGGAGTGAAAAAGTCATCTGTGATGATCCACTTCGGTCGGTTATGATGAACTCATTCACACATGTGGAAACATCTGAGAACATCTGGCAGGAACTGTGGTGTTGGACGAGTCACAAGTTAAATACATTAAAATTGCCATCAATTTTAGACCTGATTATGCAAATTGGTTTAGTCGTCTGAATGACAGGCGTAATGTGTGTGAATCTCAGGTATAGGGGAGATTATAAACAGAATGCAGCTTAAGAAAGTACATGCAATATTTAAAAAAAAAAAGGAAAAATGTACAATTATGTTGCTTGGTGAAATCTGGTGAACATCAAGACATATCTGTCACATGAATAAGACTTTATTTAGGACGTGTGTTCAAAACGAGTCATTTTAAAACACTAGTAATTCTAACAACTTGTTTTAAAAAAAACAGTTCACCCAAAAATGTGCTGAAAATGTGCTCATCTTCAGCTCTTCGGAGATGTAAGAGGAGTTTTGTTTTTGTTTGTTCATCAGATTTGTAGAAATGTGTCATTCTATAACTTGTGTCATCACATTAGTGAATGGGTGCCGTCAGAATGAGAGTTCAAGCAGCTGATAATATGTAACAGTTCAGCCAAAAAATTTAAGTTGGCTAAAAATGTGCTCACCCTAAGATCATCCAAGATGTAGATGAGTTTGTTTGTTCATCTGATTTGTATAAATGTGTCATTCCATCTCTTGTGTCATCAAATTAGTGAATGGGTGCCGTCAGAATGAGAGTTCAAGCAGCTGATAATAGGTAACAGTTCAGCCAAAAAATGAAAGTTGGCTAAAAATGTGCTCATCTTCAGATCATCCAAGATTAGGATGAGTTTATTTGTTCATCAGATTTGTATAAATGTGTCATTCCATCACTCGTGTCATCACATTAGTGAATGGGTGCCGCCAGAATGAGAGCCCAAACAGCTGATAAAAACATCATAACTCTTCCTCCAGTGAAAAAGTGTTCTGGTCTGAATCAGGAGAGAAATCTGCACAGATCAAGCACAGTTTACAAGCCAAAACAGTCTCATCTGAGAGTGTTAGTAACATCAAATTGATAATATTACTCAAATTTTGAAATATTTGTTCACCTAAAAATATGCTCATCCTCAGCCCATACAAGATTACGATGAGTTTGTTTGTTCATCAGATTTGTAGAAATGCGTCATTGCATCACTTGTGTCATCACATTAGTGAATGGGTGCCGCCAGAATGAGAGTTCAAGCAGCTGATTAAAAAAATAAATAAATAAATAAATAACTCTTCCTCCAGTTAAAAAGTGGTCTGGTCTGAATCCGGAGAGAAATCTGCACAGATCAATCACCGTTTACAAGCCAAAACAGTGTCATCTGAGAGTGTTAGTAACATCAAATTGATAATATTACTGAAATTTAGAAGAATTGTTCACCTAAAAATGAAGATGTGCTAAAAATGTGCTCACTCTAAGGTCATCCAAGATTAGGATGAGTCTGATGATGATGTTGATAATGTTGATGATGTTTCTTCATCAGATTTGTATAAATGTGTCATTCCATCTCTTGTGTCATCAAATTAGTGAATGGGTGCCGTCAGAACGAGAGTTCAAGCAGCTGATACTAAGTAACAGTTCAGCCAAAAAATTAAAGTTGGCTAAAAATGTGCTCATCTTCAGATCATCCAAGATGTTGATGAGTTTGTTTGTTCATCTGATTTGTATAAATGTGTCATTCTATCACTTGTGTCATCACATTAGTGAATGGGTGCCGTCAGAATGAGAGTCCAAACAGCTGATAAAAACATAACAACTCTTCCTCCAGTGAAAAAATGGTCTGGTCTGAATCAGGAGAGAAATCTGCACAGATCAATCACCGTTTACAAGCCAAAACAGTCTCATCTGAGAGTGTTAGTAACATCAAATTAATAATATTACTGAAATTTTGAAGAATTGTTCACCTAAAAATGAAGATGTGCTACAAATGTGCTCACCATCAGCCTATTCAAGATTGGGATGAGTTTGTTTGTTCATTAGATTTTGTAGAAATGTGTCATTCTATCACTTGTGTCATCACATTAGTGAATGGGTGCCGTCAGAACGAGAGTTCAAGCAGCTGATAATAAGTAACAGTTCGGCCAAAAATTGAAAGTTGGCTATAAATGTGCTCATCTTCAGGTCATCCACGATGTTTGTTCATCAGATTTGTATAAATGTATCATTCCATCACTCATGTCATCACATTAGTGAATGGGTGCCGTCAGAATGAGAGTCCAAACAGCTGATAAAAACATAATAACTTTTCCTCCAGTGAAAAAGTGGTCTGGTCTGAATCAGGAGAGAAATCTGCACAGATCAAGCACCGTTTACAAGCCAAAACAGTCTCATCTGAGAGTCAAATCAAATTGATAATATTACTGAAATTTTGAAGAATTGTTCACCTAAAAATGAAGATGTGCTAAAAATATGCTCATCCTCAGCCCATACAAGATTGGGATGAGTTTGTTTGTTCATCAGATTTGTAGAAATGCGTCATTGCATCAATCGTGTCATCACATTAGTGAATGGGTGCCGTCAGAATGAGAGTTCAAGCAGCTGATACTAAGTAACAGTTCAGCTAAAAAATGAAATTTGGCTAAAAATGTGCTCATCTTCAGGTCATCCAAGATTAGGATGTGTTTGTTAGTTCATCAGATTTGTAAAAATGTGTTATTCTATCTCTTGTGTCATCACATTAGTGAATGGGTGCCGTCAGAACGAGTGTCCAAACAGCGGATAAAAACATCACAATAATCCACAAGTAATCTACACCACTCCAGTCCATCAGGATTTCAGCTTCAGTGTTTTTGTTTTCAATTATTTAAGTAGACATTTCAGATTTAGACAATTTCTTGTCATTTTGTTAGATGCTTTTATTAGCTTTTTTATTTTTACTATTAGGTTTAATTCATTAATTTTAATTTCAGCTTTAGTTTAGTTTAGTTTATTTTCAGTGTGTAATTGTAGTGCTTCCAAAGCAGCATTTCTTATTTTAGTTTCAATTTATTTTAATTTTTAGTCATTTTGTTGTGTTTTTTTTATAGCTATAATTGTAACTTTTGTTTAAATCAGTTTTTGTTTTATTTATTTTCTGTGCAGAATTTTAGTGCCTCAACATAAAAGTATTTCTGTTAGTATCCAAATAAACATTTCTCATTTTTTGTTTAAATTATGTTTTTTTTTTGTGTGTGTAAGTTTTTTTATGCTTTTTTAAGTGTTTAAGTGTTTAAGTTTATTAGTTGCCATTTTACTATTTAGTTAAAAATTTAGTTTAAATTTTTTTTTTCTTTTGTTCCGATTTTACCTTCAGGTTTTTTTCCCCCAATTATTTAAGCAGTCATTTCAGATTTAACTTCATTTCTTGTAATTTTGTTAGGTGCTTTCATTAGCTTTTAATTTTTACTATTAGGCTTAATTCATTTTAATTTCAGTTTTAGTTTTTTATTTTCAGTGTGTAATTTTAGTGCTTCAGTTAGTTCCCAAAGCAGCATTTCTTATTTTAGTTTAAACTTAAATTTTTGTTTTTAATAGTTGTATTTTTTTTTACGTTATTTATTTACGTTTTTTTTAAATCAGTTTTTATTAATTTTTTTTGTGCAGAATTTTAGAGCCTCAATGTAAAAAAAATTCTGTTAGTTTCCAAATAAACATTTCTCATTTTTTGTTTAAATGATGTTTATTTATTTTATTTTATTTTATTTTATTTATTTATTTATTTATTTTTTGTGCTTTTTTAAGTGCAATGTTTATTAGTTGCCATTTTACTATTTAGTTAAAAATTTAGTTTACATTTTTTTTTTCTTTTGTTCCGATTTTACCTTCAGGTTTTTTTCCCCCAATTATTTAAGCAGTCATTTCAGATTTAACTTCATTTCTTGTAATTTTGTTAGGTGCTTTCATTAGCTTTTTATTTTTACTATTAGGCTTAATTCATTTTAATTTCAGTTTTAGTTTTTTAGTTCCAGTGTGTAATTTTAGTGCTTCAGTTAGTTCCCAAAGCAGCATTTCTTATTTTAGTTTACATTAAAATTTTAGTTTAATTTTTAGTCATTTTTAATAGTTGTATTTTTTTACGTTTTTAAAATCAGTTTTAGTTTTATTTATTTGCAGTGCAGAATTTTAGAGCCTCAACATAGAAGTATTTTGGTTAGTATCCAAATAAACATTTCTCATTTTTTGTTTAAATTATGTTTTTTTTGTGTGTGTGTAAGTTTTTTTTATGCTTTTTTAAGTGTTTAAGTGTTTAAGTTTATTAGTTGCCATTTTACTATTTAGTTAAAAATTTAGTTTAAATTTTTTTTTCTTTTGTTCCGATTTTACCTTCAGGTTTTTTTCCCCCAATTATTTAAGCAGTCATTTCAGATTTAACTTCATTTCTTGTAATTTTGTTAGGTGCTTTCATTAGCTTTTAATTTTTACTATTAGGCTTAATTCATTTTAATTTCAGTTTCAGTTTTTTATTTTCAGTGTGTAATTTTAGTGCTTCAGTTAGTTCCCAAAGCAGCATTTCTTATTTTAGTTTAAACTTAAATTTTTGTTTTTAATAGTTGTATTTTTTTTTTACGTTATTTATTTACGTTTTTTTTAAATCAGTTTTTATTAATTTTTTTTGTGCAGAATTTTAGAGCCTCAATGTAAAAAAAATTCTGTTAGTTTCCAAATAAACATTTCTCATTTTTTGTTTAAATGATGTTTATTTATTTTATTTTATTTTATTTTATTTATTTATTTATTTATTTTTTGTGCTTTTTTAAGTGCAATGTTTATTAGTTGCCATTTTACTATTTAGTTAAAAATTTAGTTTACATTTTTTTTTTCTTTTGTTCCGATTTTACCTTCAGGTTTTTTTCCCCCAATTATTTAAGCAGTCATTTCAGATTTAACTTCATTTCTTGTAATTTTGTTAGGTGCTTTCATTAGCTTTTTATTTTTACTATTAGGCTTAATTCATTTTAATTTCAGTTTTAGTTTTTTAGTTCCAGTGTGTAATTTTAGTGCTCCAGTTAGTTCCCAAAGCAGCATTTCTTATTTTAGTTTACATTTAAATTTTAGTTTAATTTTTAGTCATTTTTAATAGTTGTATTTTTTTTTACGTTATTTTTTTTACGTTTTTTAAAATCAGTTTTTTTTTTTTTTTTTGTGCAGAATTTTAGAGCCTCAATGTAAAAAAAATTCTGTTAGTTTCCAAATAAACATTTCTCATTTTTTGTTTAAATGATGTTTATTTATTTTATTTTATTTTATTTTATTTTATTTATTTATTTATTTATTTTTTGTGCTTTTTTAAGTGCAATGTTTATTAGTTGCCATTTTACTATTTAGTTAAAAATTTAGTTTAAATTTTTTTTTTCTTTTGTTCCGATTTTACCTTCAGGTTTTTTTCCCCCAATTATTTAAGCAGTCATTTCAGATTTAACTTCATTTCTTGTAATTTTGTTAGGTGCTTTCATTAGCTTTTTATTTTTACTATTAGGCTTAATTCATTTTAATTTCAGTTTTAGCTTTTTATTTTCAGTGTGTAATTTTAGTGCTTCAGTTAGTTCCCAAAGCAGCATTTCTTATTTTAGTTTAAACTTAAATTTTAGTTTTTAATAGTTGTATTTTTTTTTTACGTTATTTATTTACGTTTTTTTAAATCAGTTTTTATTATTTTTTTTTGTGCAGAATTTTAGAGCCTCAATGTAAAAAAATTTCTGTTAGTTTCCAAATAAACATTTCTCATTTTTTGTTTAAATGATGTTTATTTTTATTTTTTTGTTTTTTTGTTTTTTTGTGTGTGCTTTTTTAAGTGCAATGTTTATTAGTTGCCATTTTACTATTTAGTTAAAAAAGTCTTAATGATGTATATGTTTCAACTTTTTGAGCTTTTTTCAAGATGTTAACTGATGGACTGGAGTGCTGTGGATTATTGTGATGGTTTTAAATCAGCTGTTTGGAGACTCATTCTGACGGCACCCATTCACTCCAGAGGATGCACTGAAGTTATTTTCTAGCAGTCATTCACCTGCAAGTAATTTCCAGCTGCATACGAACTCACGCACAATCTTTTTCCTAGACATGCAGACCGTTTTGAGAATAAACAGGCCCATTGAGATATTGGTTTTCATCCACCTGTTGACCTCAGGCGCTTTATCAGCCAGACGTTCCTGAAGCCGAGATCCTCGCAGGATGTGATCTCACGCTCAGATGCGGCGCAGACACATTGGTTCGCGAATCAAAGAGCGGTTGGGCTTGATCTGCAGGTGCGAGCGCTCGGCTCAAGGGCTAAAAGTGTATCAGTAATTGTGGTTCTTCTGCAAGCAGTTATGACACAAAGGGCTGATCGAATATCAACACTCACATTGCTGCATGCATAATGAGCGAGGATCCGCGGCCGTGAGATCGAGAGCCAAGCACATGTGTGTCGACAGCCGCGGCTTCACTTTACAAACCCCACAGAAGTGACTTCAGACAGCTGCACACACTGCAAAATATGATTTTCTTACTTAGTGTTTGAGTTTTGTTTTCTAGTATAAATATCTAAACATTCTTGAATCAAGATGCATTTACTTCACAAGTCAAATCATTTAAGATATTAAGTCTTGTTTTCAAAAAAAGCATATCTTAAGTAATTTTGCATCTCAAGTAAATGCATGTTTGGATGTGTGTATATATATATATATATATATATATATATATATTCATATATAATTTTTGTACTGTTTGCTCTCAGTTTTGCAGAAACACAGATGATTTTCTCCTTGAACCCCTTGGAGGACTTTAGATGATATCAGCCCTGAAACACCATACATCATTACCGAATTTTACTACAGTGATTTGATTGCAACATATAATCATTAATGTTAACATTATACAAATTGTACAAAGGGGCAGCCGTGGCCTAATGGTTAGGGAGTCGGACTTGTAATCAAAAGGTTGCAGGTTCGAGTCCCAGGTCCGGCAGGGATTGACAGTGGGGGGAGTGAATATCCAGCGCTCTCTCCATCGTCAATACCACGACTGAGGTGAGACCCTTGAGCAAGGCACCGAACCCCCAACTGCTCCCCGGGCGCCGCAGCAATGCAATGGCTGCCCACTGCTCCGGGTGTATGTTCACTGTGTGTGTGTTCACTACTGTGTGTGTGCACTTGGATGGGTTAAATGCAGAGCACAAATTCCGAGTATGGGTCACCATACTTGGCCACACGTCACGTCACTTTCACTTTCACTTTCACTTAATTATTGTACAAACTTTAATTTGCTGTTAAGCTGCTTTGAAACGATTTGTTTCGTGAAAAGCGCTATACAAATAAACTTGACTTGAAACTTGACTTGATTTTCTGAAAACTGCAGCAAAATATACATATATATATATATATATATATATATATATATGCACAATTTTGATAACATAAAAATGCATTTAAATATTTATAAAAGGATGTAAAATGCATGTTTGTACTGGAAAACAAGATATTTTCAGTCTATAATTATAATTTAAAACCAATTAAAGCAAATCCTTTGCTTAGAAATGAAGACAAGCAAAGTTTGAGGGACTGTTTGCTCTCAGATTTGCAGAAACAGATGATTTTCTGAAAACTGCAGCAAAATATATATATATATATATATTAAGATAAAATGCACAATTCTGATGACATTAAAAAATGCATTAAATATTTATAAATGGGATGTAAAATGCATTAAAAATCAGATTTTATTGATTATACTAACTTGTTTTAAGCTCAAACACACTTTATTTTGGATGTTTGTACTAGACTGTTTGCTCTCAGTTTTGCAAAAACAGATGATTTTCTGAAAACTGCAGATATATATATATATATATATATATATATATATATATATATATATATATATTTAAGATAAAATGCACAATTTGATAACATAAAAATGCATTTAAATATTTATAAAAGGATGTAAAAAGTTTGAGGGACTGTTTGCTGTCAGTTTTGCAGAAACAGATGATTTTCTGAAAACTGCAGCTATATATATATATATATACACAGTGGGTACAGAAAGTATTCAGACCCCCTTAATTTTTTCACTCTTTGTTATATTGCAGCCATTTGCTAAAATCATTTAAGTTCATTTTTTTTACACCCATATTGACAGAAAAACACAGAATTGTTGACATTTTTACAGATTTATTAAAAAAGAAAAACTGAAATATCACATGGTCCTAAGTATTCAGACGCTTTGCTCAGTATTTAGTAGAAGCACCCTTTTGATCAAATACAGCCATGAGTCTTTTTGGGAAAGATGCAACAAGTTTTTCACACCTGGATTTGGGGATCCTCTGCCATTCCTCCTTGCAGATCCTCTCCAGTTCTGTCAGGTTGGATGGTAAACGTTGGTGGACAGCCATTTTCAGGTCTCTCCAGAGATGCTCAATTGGGTTTAAGTCATTCAAGAACAGTCACGGAGTTGTTGTGAAGCCACTCCTTCGTTATTTTAGCTGTGTGCTTAGGGTCATTGTCTTGTTGGAAGGTGAACCTTCAGCCCAGTCTGAGGTCCTGAGCACTCTGGAGAAGGTTTTCGTCCAGGATATCCCTGTACTTGGCCACATTCATCTTTCCCTCGATTGCAACCAGTCGTCCTGAAAAACACCCCCACAGCATG
Organism: Cirrhinus molitorella; assembly: GCA_033026305.1. NCBI lineage: Eukaryota > Metazoa > Chordata > Actinopteri > Cypriniformes > Cyprinidae > Cirrhinus > Cirrhinus molitorella. The sequence continues at coordinate 1,243,875 of CM065119.1, forward strand.
ATGCTGCCACCACCATGCTTCACTGTTGGGACTGTATTGGACAGGTGATGAGCAGTGCCTGGTTTTCTCCACACATACCGCTTAGAATTAAGGCCAAAAAGTTCTATCTTGGTCTCATCCGACCACAGAATTTTATTTCTCACCATCTTGGAGTCCTTCATGCGGGCTTTCATGTGTCTTGCACTGAGGAGAGGCTTCCGTCGGGCCGCTCTGCCATAAAGCCCCGACTGGTGGAGGACTGCAGCGATGGTTGACTTTCTACAACTTTCTCCCATCTCCCGACTGCATCTCTGGAGCTCAGCCACAGTGATCTTTGGGTTCTTCTTTACCTCTCTCACCAAGGCTCTTCTCCCCCGATAGCTCAGTTTGGCCGGACGGCCAGCTCTAGGAAGGGTTCTGGTCGTCCCAAACATCTTCTATTTAAGGATTATGAAGGCCACTGTGCTCTTAGGAACCTTAAGTGCAGCAGAATTTTTTTGTAACGTTGGCCAGATCTGTGCCTTGCCACAATTCTGTCTCTGAGCTCTTCAGGCAGTTCCTTTGACCTCATGATTCTCTGACATGCACTGTGAGCTGTAAGGTCTTATATAGACAGGTGTGTGGCTTTCCTAATCAAGTCCAGTCAGTATAATCAAATACAGCTGGACTCAAATGAAGGTGTAGAACCATCTCAAGGATGATCAGAAGAAATGGACAGCACCTGAGTTAAATATATGAGTGTCACAGCAAAGGGTCTGAATACTTAGGACCATGTGATATTTCAGTTTTTCTTTTTTAATAAATCTGCAAAAATGTCAACAATTCTGTGTTTTTCTGTCAACATGGGGTGCTGTGTGTACATTAATGAGGAAAAAAAAATTAACAAATGATTTTAGCAAATGGCTGCAATATAACAATTGAAAAATGTAATAATAAATGAAAAATTTAAGGGGGTCTGAATGTTTTCTATACCCACTGTATATATATATATATATATATATATATAAGATAAAATGCACAATTTTGATAACATAAAAAATCATTTTAAAAATTTATAAACAGGATGTAAAATGTTATTTTGATCATTTTACAGTAAATTTGTCTTGATTTAAGAATGTTTTTATTTTTATAATTATTTTTTTTTAGA